>JALHLI010000001.1:23471588-23766007 GCA_023349425.1 Anthopleura sola
AGAGTTAGGATGCATTAGCTATCCATAGTGGTAGTGATGTGATCATGATGATCAGCACTTATATTGTGTTAATTAATGTTATAGCTACAGAAATGATACCTGAACCTCAAACTCTCCAAGAATCTGAGAATGGTGACAATGATGATGATTACAATGATTTAGTTGATGATTCTGATTCCGATGAGACCATGAAAGAAGAGCCAGACTTTTCCTCAGATGCCAACTATGATACATCACTGGAATCTACAACTGACCCTGAAACAGAAGCTGAAAATGAAGATTCCGAGGAAGAAGAGACCAGGTAATCTTGAAAAATATTCAAGATAACATAAACGCAGAAGTAAAACTAAATATGAAGATTTATTAATAACCCAATTTATTTATCTGTCTACAGAGTATATGTCAAAGATGAAAACCTCAGAACACAACCAAAGTTCAAAGTTTTTTTATCACAGCTTCTTCTCCTTTTTCAGTTTTGCCATACTTGCAAATCAGATGGTCCTCTCAAAGAAGCAAAGCAAGTAGGTACGATGGTGGTAGTAACATCAACATGTGGAAACAAGAACTGCCAATCCAGAGATGTTGTGTGGAAAAGTCAGCCAAATATGACAGGGACAAAAATTCCTGCTGGTAATTTTCTGCTGTCATTTGCCATTCTTCTCTGTGAGGGATCTGCATCGAAGACCATCCAGATGTTTAAGCATATGGGACTATGCCGTTTTTCACTGGCAACTTTCTTCAAGCATCAAAATGTGAGTACCAGTTAATGCTTTCCAGCCATTAACATATTGGAAGTATAAACCTTTATATCTACATAAAGAACAACACATTGCTCATTGTTTGATGGCATTGTGTTAGAAAAAAAATCCAACAGTAGTTGTTAAGACTCCTGTCTTACTGTTATAATATTTTGTTCTTTTTAGGAAAAGCTATTTCCAGCCATCCATCTGTTTTGGAAATCATACCAACAGAATGTTTTGGAGAAAATGAAATCACTTGCCACCCCTCTTGTGATTGCTGGTGATGCTTGGCATGATAGCATGGGCCACAGTGCCAAATATGGGGCTTACGCTGTGTTTTCTTGTAGTCTTCCACTGATCATCACCTTTTCACTTGTTCAGGTAAAAGGTAGTATTAGCATTATTAACAATATATCAACATCCTTGTTTGTTAGCACTCAATAACCAGTAGGTGACAAACTTGTGGCCTTTGTTCCAAGATTGAATTGAAATTTGGATGTTGATCCTTCCCCTTCCCAACTCATAGAATTTAGCACCGATACGAAAGAAAAATTTTCTTGTTTTATCAATATACTGGTAACAATCATGTTTTATTTCCAAAACATTACTTTGCCACTGACTTTGTTTTTATAGAGAAATGTTGCTGGTAGCAGCACAGCTATGGAGTTCCTAGGCTTCCAGGACTGCATGGCCTATCTCCTTGGTAGTGGGCTTGCTATTGGGATAATAATAACAGACCGGCATGTTTCGGTCAGAAAGTACATGAAGGAACAACTGGCACACATCACAAACTATTTTGACCTTTGGCAATTAAAGAAAAGTGAGTTTATATTTTTATTCATTGGTTCAACTTCTTAATAATTGCCACCCAGTGCAATTGCCTGATTTTGTTGTGTGGATTAAAACAAATGTATAGCAATATATCTAGTACATATTTAGAAATTTTTGACCATACATAATGCAAATTTTATTTAAAAGAAATTTGCAGCAAATTTATCAAAAATGGGCTGGATGAAAAAAACAATGCATAGTATAATAAAACAGTTTCATTAATTACCATCACTTTGTAATAACAGAAATCCACAAAGTTCTAACAAAAATAAGTAAAGAAAGTGGTGGTTTTGATTTGGTCATGTGGATTAAGCCCTGTCAAAAATGTAGTTTCTGACGGCATAGTAACGGAGGAGCGTGTAGTCAGAAACTGATATTCTGCCGGCACGGTCAGGGATCTGGGCATGAGCAGAGGCTCATGGGTAGGGGTATATAAGATAGGGTGTGAAGGTTGAATAATCACTCTAGGCCAGTCAGGCTTGCTATATCTACAGTTGCTTTTTACAGTTGCTTTTCACAATCATGTCCGTTTCCAAAGATTTTATAGAAGCCTCCATTGCTAAGAGTAATCAAGATTTATTTGAGCAACTTTCTACAGCTTTTAATACTTCTGTGGACCACCTAAAAAGAGCAAGCACAGAATTGAGCAAGTTGCAAACTCGCGAAATCAAGAAGTTGAAAACTGCCAAGCACAAGGTCTTCAAGAGGAAGGGAAACAAGATCCAGTATAGGTTCAATGCTAAAGTCGAAGATATTATCAACGACACCAAAAGTTTTCTTCAATCCAATGGTTTGGATAAAGCAAAAGAAAGTTTAGAAGAAGGTATTACACTTATCCAAGATAGACAGAAGTTGAATCTTTTGGCTGACAAATCGGAGTTCAGTTGGAAAACCGCGGCCGAATATGAGCAACATGAACTCGCAATAGACAAAGCAGATGCTAAACGAATCCGTAGAGCAGAAGATAGAGCCGAGAAGATTATCAAAGCCGAAGCGGCTAAGAAGAGAGCTAAGAAGCCCTTCCCTCCTAAAATTCAAGGTTCCATTCAGTTTGGTTAAGCAAGCCCTCAATCTACCTCATTCTGCAGTGCTAAATCGCCGAGAAGAACAGGCAGTTGTTTTGCCTGTGGTCGTTTTGGTCACTATAGAGCTTCTTGTTAGGAGACCGGATGCCAGTAAGAAATGACTACAGGACGAAGGTAAGGCAAAATCTTTAATATCTAATATGGATGATCCCGATTTGGCCTTGGAGAACATCCCTCCAACTCAGGTAATTGATATTGACGTTCAAACTTAACTACCATTTTAAGTAAACAGTCTTCTAACTCGGTCTTTTTGTTTTCTTATTCCTTGTTTTTTTGTTCGACTCATTCTCAGGACGCACTTCTACAACACGCTGGCAGAGCCGTGTACCAGGCAGGCATATGGACTACTGCTGATCAACCCGAGAAGGAACTTCCTTCACCAGAACAGTTCGGCTGGACAAATGTTCAAGGATCATGGAAACCAAAATGGATGACCTTACCTAAAGTTGCTAATGCTTGTAGAGAGCTCATTAAGTGTAGCTGTAAAGGCAGTGTACACAATGCAAATGCGTGAAGGAAAGTTTGCCATGCTCACCATTATGTAAATGTGGTTGTCCAGAAAGTAATACCTAATTCAGTGTTCTAAAAACGAACAATTTATCTTTTTATAATGGTACATCAAATTCCAAAAGACACCAGTAGAACAATGATAAACTACACGCTCTATGAGCGTGAATTCGGGCAAGTCATAAAACCAACACAGGAGGCTAAACAATTCTACGTTGGGCTTCCTGTATTTGTTCCCAAAGCATCATTTGGGACTATACGCGACATGACAGATAGATATATAGATACATAGATTGACTAAAAGGTAAACCTAGAGCCCGCCCTCTAGCCCGACTAATAAATAATTCAATTTCAACCACAAAGTTTGCTGCTTGAAGTGTTTTGTTAGCTGTTATTTCTGAATATGGCTGCTGGGAAACTGGAAACTATTTATTACAACATTCCTAGTTTCTCACTACTTTAAAGGTTTTAAGAGCAAATATCATCCATTACTGACAAATACAGTCATATCAAGGTAAAATAGCTTTGTTTTTGTTAAATGTTACTATTTTATAGTAATTGGGCTGTTCACACCACAGGAAGCCCAATTCGTGTTTTTTGGTAAAAGTTTAATATACAATAAAATATCACCCCAGAGAGATTGAGCTGGGCACCCCTTCTAATAATGATAGGTAGGCACTAGGGAAGCTTTATACTAAATATCACGAATTTGTCACACATGTAACAATCTGACCTAAATTCTGCAACAAGCCACCTGACTTTTAGGAACTTTGCTAATTAAGATCAGGCAAAATTCTGCGAGGAGTTGAAAGGCGTTGAAACACCTGTTGATGATGTTTGGAATGTTTTTAAATCTGCCTTTATTTCTGTCACTGACTGACACACCCCTATCCTTCAGAAGCATGTACATGGTATAGATAACTGCCCATGGTTGAATAGTAACAAAAAGTGACATTCGTCAGCATGATTATTTTCTTAAAAAGGCAAGGAAAAGTGGTAGTTCTGAAATGTGGCCCAACTACAGTTGCCTTAGGAACTGTGTTACCAATAATATAAAGAAGGCTAAAGAGTCATATAATAGAAGTATGCTTTTGAATAATAGCAACAATTGATGCAAATGCCTTCTGGAGAACAGTTAAAAAGATCATGCCAGGTGAGCGTAAAGAGGTGTCTCCCAATATTAGAATTGGGGATGACATTTGCAGGATAAATATACCATCGCTTCTGCTTTCAATAAGTATTTTTCTAGTGTTACTGTCCATCTTTTGGGACACTCACAGCATTTATTTGCCACTGTTTGCAATGTGCCTACTGTGAAGATATTTAGTTCATCGCAAGCACACCGATTGTGACAAATATTGGGCTGTGCCAAAACAACATGACCTTCATGTTCAAGTACATTGGTGCTGAATACCATTGGATGAAGGAGTTACTGGCATCAATGGGTCTCCCAGTACCTGATGGGATTGATGATATATGGTTTGCTGAGAACCAAAAAAGGGTGTCTGGCCACGACACACAAGTAAGTGACAATGTTAACAAACTTCAATTCATAATCATGAGCCAAAAGAGTAGCAAATCAGTACCTACTACTGATTCTCAAAGCAACACTAGTCAAGGCAAATTTATCCAAAAAAAGGTTGATTGATTACATGACAGTATAAATTCATTAGCATCTAAGATAACAGATGCGACCGATACAAGTGAAAATCTATATGAATTAGAAGACCTTAAGAAATATGAGCAACAACTAATTGATTACAGTAAATCATTAGAAGAATTATTCAAAGAGGTAGATAGTCAACCGATAAACATTGACAACCCAACATTGAATGACAACTGGAATGATCTATTTGGACACGCCATATATGGACATTTGATTGACGTGTAATGTAATCCTTTATTAACCTACTCATGTTATAGTTTTAGTTAGTACACTCATAGTTAGTACATTGGAATAAAGTTCTGTTAAACACTCAAGACAAGTATTTTCTACTATCCTCTTTGTTGCGAGCGTCCAATAACATTGGTGGAAAGCATTGTAAATGTGGTAGCAGTGAATATCTTCTAAAAAATCCATGAAATACTTTCAAATTTTTAGTTACAAGAGTCAAACTTGCTTAGAGTCTAGTGCCACCTGGCTAATACTTCCCATTAATGGGAGATTTCAAAGACATAAATGACAAGCTTCTAAAACATACATAAAACAATCATGTAGTTATGGCAATTTATAATTTGGAATTGTTCATTAATGGATTTTTTCCAAACAACATCATACTATCAAACTGGATCATTTTAGAATTTATACAGACATACCATAAACCTTGTGATTCCTGACTTGAACTCCAAACAGTAGTGGATTATCATAAGGATTGAGGGTCTGTGATGCCTGAAAGAAAGAAAAAGAATGTTATATGGTCATTTAAGAATCTGCACTTAAAGTATCTGTTTACCACAGGTAGCCCAAGCTATGATTCTGAATATATGTATAGAGAATGTATGGCAGATCAAAAAATTTCTTTAAAATAAAATAAATTTCATATCTTAGTGTTTCTTTATCGTTATATCAATGTTTTATTGCATGTTTTGCTGTTTCCTGATGGTTTGGTTGCATTTGATCTGCCACACATTCTCTCTATATATATTCAGAACCATAGCTTGGGCTACCTGTGCTTTTACTGCAATACAAATACAAACTAAAATGTCAGTATTGATAGAATCCTAAATAAGATCCTAATGAACTAGCAGGCCAATTGCTATAAAGCATTTTGACCAAAAACCTGAGAGTGAGCAGTTGTGTCAAAATCGAGGCCAGAAATCAAAACAAAAATCTCCTACAGTAGATATTAGTAAGAAACTGAAACTGAAAATACTAAAACTCTGCCTCCAATATTTCTTTATATATTTGTTGCTTATTTTGATTGAAGGACTAGGTTCAATTGACCAGTCAGTTCAAACAGCCGACCATCACTATCTTGTGATGACAGTCATATTAGATGGCAGGAACAATACAATTACTCAATCATAGCTTTCCTATTAAACTAAGGGGATGAAATACAGACTCTTCCTCAGTCCCCACTCTGCTGCTGCACTTCCACGCTCTGGGACTGTAACGGTAGAATAGTAACAAATTTCGGATTGGCCAATGATCTACCATACTTAGCTTCTTTCTCATTGATTGGTTAGTCAGTCTTTCTTATTTTAAAAGAAATATATTTTTATGATCGAAAGTATGATGAATTAACAATGGATTATTGTCGAATAAAATAGTTTGTTTAAGCCAGCATGTCAACAAAGGAGCATCTAAGAAGATACAGTGGCTTAGGACAAACAGAGCGATTGTATAGAGGAAGGTATAGAGCTGTATAGAGCCGGGATAGAGGATATCCTAAGTCATTTCAAATCGAATGATTGCGAGTTTGATGCTGAATGTTTGCCTAGATACACATGGTACCTAAGGGTATAGAAAATAAATAAACCACTCTCACAACTATATGCTTATATGTGCTTTATATTGTTCAAACTGTAAAAATATGAAATCAGTGAAAGAGTACTGAGTCGAGCGGCTCATTTTAAAATCCTGACAATTCCCTAAAAAATCGCCCAAATAGCTGAAAAAAGGGAATAAAAGCAATTTCAAAGTATTTTTAAAAATTTTATTTCAAAAGAAAAAAAAACTGAACATTGTTGAAAGTTTGGGCTTCCTGTGTGTTTATTCGGTTCTCAAAGCATCATGGGTCAAACATTCTTGGACCCAGAAGCCCTTCCGGCATTGTACCGTTACATTACCATAGCGTGGAAGTGCAGCGGCCGAGCCGGGAATGCTGAAGAGTCCATGAAATACACTGACATGGACCGAGTAGGGGACTGGGACCGAGTTCCTTAAAACAAGTCAAATAAACCAATATCAGGGAGATCCAGCTTGGGTTCCCTGTGGTTTTTGACAGATAGCCAAAGATATTGATACTTACAACCCTTATAATATCAAAGATCTAACGTATAAAATAGTCACCTGAGACAGTTTTTTTTTTTAATTTATTGACTCACTATCGGGGACCAAATAAAACTTATTGGAATTTAACAATTACTTGGACCCAGAAGCCCTTTTGGCATTGTACC
This sequence comes from Anthopleura sola, assembly GCA_023349425.1. Lineage (NCBI taxonomy): Eukaryota > Metazoa > Cnidaria > Anthozoa > Actiniaria > Actiniidae > Anthopleura > Anthopleura sola. The sequence continues at coordinate 23,478,871 of JALHLI010000001.1, forward strand.
GTTACATTACCATAGCGTGGAAGTGCAGCGGCCGAGGGGGAATTGTAGAAGAGTCCATGAAATACACTGACATGGACCGAGCAGGGGACTGGGACCGAGTTCCTTAAATCAAGTCAAATAAACCCATATCAGGGAAAAATAATTAAAACTGACAACATTGGTAAGGATCAATAGTATTGGAGTGTGTATTCATTCATTTTGGGGTTTTTAAGGTTATTTTTATAAAGTAAGACAAGTCTAGGACCCAGTCCCCCTCTCCTGATGTCAGCAAATGTCATTAAATGCCCCTTGGCTCAGCATTTTTACTGTACAACCCTTGCATTTTATTGCAGCTGAAGCTATCTCTCAAGTCAAGAGTGAAACTAGACTCACATGTAAGGCTGAATCTAGGATTTGAACTGAGACCCCAGAGTTGATTTATTGATTCACAATAATATGTCAGGAGAATTAGATTGAGGCTGATAATGCATCTTGATGGTGTCTTATAGCTATGCTATACTTACAATTATGATATTCTGCTCCTAAACGTTCATCCTTCTATATTCATATGTCTGCAAGATTGAAAATATTTTACATATCAATCCATAGAAAAGGATCAAATAATTTCGTCATGACATCTAAAGCAAGAGCAAAGCATCTGATAATCTAGAGTTTCCTGGAGTCTCTGGAATTTCATTGAGCATGCGCAGAAAGAATGCCAGGGCTCAGGGCTCTCAGACGCTAAGGAGAGGAACGACAGGAAACGGAAACCCCACACAGCTGCTGCACAGGAGGCTATTCTAGATCAAATTAGAATTTAAAAATTGATTTTTGCAGAGGCCGGGACGAAAACCAGAGAACCAAGAGAAAAACTGTCAAATCACAGGAGAGAACCAACAAACCACTATCACATACAACAAGAGAATAGTAATAGTGAATAACAATGCAACAGAACAGAATACTGGGGGAAAACAGAACAGCACAATCAAACAGACGCATAAATAGTCCTCACAAAAATAGAAAAAAAGTAAATAGAATGCAACAAAAGAGAAATGATAAAATACAATGTATAAAATGTTATTGTAAGTGGGAATAACCATATTGTTTACGTTTGTTTCTTCCACTATTGTTTAATATTATACCGAGCTTTCGCACTTCTAGTGCATCATCAGGGCGAAAAGTATGTCTTACAACGATTCAAATTATTTAAAGACTATAAGCGCGCGATTTGCGTTTTATGAAGTGCGAAAGCTCGGTATAATATTAAAAAATAGTGGAAGAAACAAACGTAAACAATACGATAAAATACAAGTAAAACAATTTGTATCACACCATGAAACAGCCTCTGGGCTGATCTAAGACAAGGCATTGCTAACACACAGATCAAACACTGAAACAACCTCTGGGCTGATCTAAGAAAAGGCATTGCTAACTCACAGATCAAACACTGAAACAACCTTTGGGCTGATCTAAGACAAGGCATGGCTAACTCACAGATCAAACACTGAAACAACCTCTGGGCTGATCTAAGTCAGGGCATCGCTAACTCACAGATCAAACCCTGAAACAACCTCTGGGCTGATCTAAGTCAGGGCATCGCTAACTCACAGATCAAACACTGAAACAACCTTTGGGCTGATCTAAGACAAGGCATTGCTAACTCACAGATCAAACCCTGAAACAACCTCTGGGCTGATCTAAGTCAGGGCATCGCTAACTCACAGATCAAACACTGAAACAACCTCTGGGCTGATCTAAGTCAGGGCATCGCTAACTCACAGATCAAACCCTGAAACAACCTTTGGGCTGATCTAAGACAAGGCATTGCTAACTCACAGATCAAACACTGAAACAACCTCTGGGCTGATCTAAGTCAGGGCATCGCTAACTCACAGATCAAACCCTGAAACAACCTCTGGGCTGATCTAAGTCAGGGCATCGCTAACTCACAGATCAAACACTGAAACAACCTTTGGGCTGATCTAAGTCAGGGCATCGGTAACTCACAGATTGAACACTGAAACAACCTCCGAAATGCGAGATAAATACAACAGGGCAATAGAAAAAGCACAATAGAACAATACCTCGACATCTACTCACAACTACCAACAACAGAAACTAATTATTAGAACAATAAAAACGCTGCAAATAAGTTCAACTTCAAGTTAAAATACTTCGATAACTCAGCTCGCTCTTCAAAACAGCTCAGATTCAGGGTGGAAAATCGATCGCCAGATTTCAACAAGATTGAAGTTCAAGAACTCTTTTGACACCAAAAATATGTAGATAAAACTAATATCTAGCTATCATAATGTTTTTAAGCTAGTTCTTACCTTTTAACGATAGAAATCGGGAGGTTTTTTATCAGTTTTGACGAACCGTTGAGCCGCCATTTTGTTTTTCTTTATTTATGACCGATAAGCATGACGGGACAGCTGAATTGAAAAATCAAAAAATGGACTCAAGGAATCGGGAATTTGGACTAAAATGTTTAGTAGAACCTCTATTAGCGGCCATCCTCGGGGAATTATCAAGTGACCGCTAAATAGAGGTTGGCCACTGGCCACTTAAATGATAGAACTACTACTACCTGGCCCCCTTATTACATGAGATTTTCGTGATTTCAAAAACGTCATGAAAAATGAGTGTCGCGAAAATGAAGTGACCACAGGGAGCCCAATTTGGATAAAAGTAAAAGGTAAAAATAAAATCGGAACAAAATCGCGTTTAATTATTCTTTTAAAATTCCAGTTCAAGATAATGCCGAAAAGAATAATGATACTAATTTAAGCTATATATTCTTTCGTTCGGCATATTTAGTTTTATATTTAGCTGCTCTCACTTTCCAGTTTATAATAAACCGCATTTTATTGTTGTCTGTAGTCAAGATATTTACCAAATGAGAATAAAGCATATAAAAATTACTAAGTATGAGTTTCAGGTCACCCATACGGGTACTAACCCAGCCCAATCGGGCTTGACTTATAGTTTTGTTCGAAGCCCAAGATTTTTCCACTAGGCCACGAGTTCAAAGAATTAGCACAACAATAGCCATAAAAACAATGCGCCAGATAGACTAGATTTTCTTTTCCAATTCAAATCAACGTGCGTTGCAAATAGTGCAAGGGATTAGCTGTAGATATGGCCTGGGGGCCGGCTAGTCTCTCCCCTGATGCCTCGGCTAGATCATTATGCTGTATAATCCGTACACCAAACCAAGAGCAGAGGTTCTGCTTCCGCTGATGTTTCATGGCATCGTGGAATTAAGTTTTTGAATTTCTGTCGGCGGACGTGAGTTCAAACCCAATCGTGCCTAGATTTTTTTTTTCTTGTTTTGGGTTTATGTTTTTTATTTTTTTTCTTCTACAGTTGTTGTTGCTTATTTGTTTATTTTTTCTAGCAGACGTTTAGCATTATTTGATTGCAAGATCGCATATATTAATGCAATATGAGTTAATGTAAACCCCGACCCCCCACCACCATCCACCAGGGGATCGGGGCTGGATAGCCTTGGTATCTTGTCCGTCCCCAGGGTAGGTGGGGGTTCGTTATGAGCCTGCAGATGTTAAGCCAGCGAGCGGTAGTTCATCTCAGAAAACATGGCGTCAGCTGAAAAGGTGAGTTCTTTGTGATTGCAAATGAAAATCTTTTGTCTTTTCATTGAATTGTTGACCATCCAAGCTTGAAACTGTTCAATATACACCCTTTCCAAGAAAGTTTGTCACCCGTGAAAAGCATGAAGCTAGTGGCGCAAAGGATCATGGATGAGTTCAGATAATTAATGTGGTGATTCGGAACGCCTTTTTGTTGTTTGATAATTCAAAATGGACATTTTTCAATAATATATTGACAAGTGTAGCAATGTGGCCATGAAATCCATGCGTTCTAATAAAGTATATGTAGGTTACCCACAGTCCCATGCGCTACTAGTTTGTAGCCTTTTCACTTCACGGGTGACAAAGTTTCTCAGAAAGGGTGTATATTGTTTAAGAACTCATGTTTGCTTTTCTTTCGGAATGAGGAATAACAAAGTCCAATGCTTGATGGACCCTGGAAAAACAGTTTCTTCCATTTGTGCATGCATTTTTTCATCTTTTAAAAGTTTGCATGTTGTAATTGTTGAAGTTCTGTCTGCTCTCATTACTTTATATTGATTTTTCGTCCCCAGGTGGTGGGGGTTTTCAAGTTAAAAAAAGCCCCAGGGTCATAGAAATTTTCCTCATTTGATAGCAGGCTTTTTACAAAGCATGCTATCAAAAGGGGGGAGGGGTCGGGGTTTACATTGACTCATGCATAAGCATGACGTTACAAATGAACTGTCGTTTGGCTCCAATGTACTCATACTCATCGCATGAAAATGACTTAGACACGATAGTAACATGTCAGAGAAGTTTTTAAATTAAAAACTTTTCTTCAGTTACTCTCTACAGTATTTCAATTTCAGCTTTGAAAACAATTCTTTAGTTCAATTTCTAACCCCAACTTGAAACCCTAACCCTAATCCTAGCACCAATTACTTTAAAAATTCAGCTTCGGTTAAACAACCCGTAACGGTGGAGAATGATATAAACTCTTGATTCTGGTAATATTTTATGATTTATTACTGTTTTTTTTAAAACCAAATTAATGAATATCAAGGACTGTGAGATGAGTTCACTGCGCTTGCGGGAACAAGTAAATTTGCATCCCATTCATAGTGTTCATAAACATCCCACATTAGTAAGGGACCGCTACTTATTCATACAGAAATTATTTGAAAGACTAATTTTTTCACGACCAGCCAGCTTCTATCAAGGTAGGAAAGTTACTTCATCTTACAGCATTTTTTTCTCAGCACTTTCACAGATTTAACTTCCATGAAATTCCAGTTGCAAACTCGAGAGACGTTGGCGAATCAAAGTTCTCCAGACTAGTACAAAACTAACTAAAGCCGATGTTACACGAGTCGATCTGCAACGACGATATTTCGCGCAACGCGAACGTCATTTTGAGTTGCGAAGTTTTGACTTCAGATCAGAAACTCGCAACGTGTTGCACGAAGTCGAAGTTACTCTAAAAATCGTTTTATCTGGCATGTTGCATATGACGTCACATTAAAACAATATATTGTTTTAAATGAGAGTTAAGGCACTAGGCCATGTGGGATAGGCTCAGAGGTAATAATATGCGTAATGGATAAGTTGCGAGCCTTAATGTGAGCGACTGAAGAAGACTACCGTTAGGCCTTTGACAACTTCAACTTCAAGTCGACTGAAAAATGAGCCAGTTCAACTAGAAACCGTGGACAGCTGTATCAGCTGTATTGTTTTAAAGCTAAGAATCATGGTCGCCAGAGGGGGCAAAATAGCAGCTATGTATTTAAATGAAGTGAGCTTTGCAAAATTTTAGTGGCTTCAACGTCACTAACACAGATAATATTATTCATCTCACACGAATTTTTGAAGCTTCAAGTCAAAAGTACTAAACCTGCGTTTCCTTTTACGAACAGGAAAAAAAAAGGGTTCAGAAAACGAGAATGCATTTATTTAAAACAAATTGACATTAAACTAGTGAAGGAAATTAAGATTTTGTATCAGAAAATAATTTATTTAACCGAAGTGAGCTTTGCAACATTTTAGTGGCTTCAACGTCAATCACAGAGATAATTTATTCATCTAAGTACTAAAGTACTAAAAGTACTAAAGCTCGCGTTTTCTTTGACGAAAGAGTTCAAAAATGGTTTAGAAAATTAGAATGCGTTTTTCTAAAACTAATTGTTATTAAATTGGAGAAGAGAATTAAGATTTTCTATAAGAAAAAAATTAATTTATCTGAACTGGGCTTTGTAACATTTTAGTGGCTTCAGCATGTTGTTCTTGTTGATATGAAGACCGAAGAGCATCGTGGGTGCACGTGATCAGGAAAAACCGGAACGGCGAGAGAACACTTGAAATGTCGAACCGGAATAAGAAAACGATGGGGATTTCTTTTACGAACGACGGAAAACATTCCGAATTTTAAATAAAGGTTTTCTTAATTTGATAACAGATTAACAAAAATACTGCAAATGTGCGGCAAAACTCATTAAAATACGCATGAATAAATTATCTCTTTGAGTGACGTGCAGGATACTAAAATGTTTCAAAACTCACTTCAGGTTAATAAATTTTTTTACACTTCAAATTCTTCATTTCATTCTAAAATTCGATTGACAATATGTTTCTAATACCTCTCACTATTTTTTCAAAGCATTTTTAAATACGTTAACGACAAAGAAACATGTTTTTAAGGCTTTTGTGTGGAATTTTGGCTCAAAATTCATGTGGTTTGAATAAATTATCTTTTTGAGTGACGTGAAAGCCACTAACATGCTGCAAAACTCACTTCAGGTATGAAATAATTCTTTTTGCCCCTAATTCGATTCATGCTAAAATCTGATACTTCTCACTAATCTTCAAAACCATTGTGGAAACCGTTAACGACAAAGAAAGTAGTTTTTATGAGATCTAATTTTGTGTTATTAGTTGGAGAAGTATCTGTTTCTGTTGTAGCGTAGCAGGCCCTAGGGAGGGAAGGGGGACTGGAGGGAGGAGAGAAGGAAGAAGGGCCTGCCACGCGCGCAGGCTATTTCTGTTTTAAAAAATCGATACAACTGCTCGATTTAAGGGGATAAAGTCACGTGAGCTGTTAGTTCAAGTTCTCCATGGACCAAAACAATGAGCGAAACAAGGTGCGAAACATGGACCAAAAAAAAAATTATTATTAATTAAATCAGACTCTTGTATCGAAAAATACCAGAAAGATTCATAAAGGTTTTGTTAACGGAGAAAATAGCTTGGCGTCTACTACCTCCACCCTCCCCTCCCCCCCCCCCCCCCCCCCACCCCCGCCAAATTCTATAGCCTTTTTCCTTTATTAGGTACCAATCCACCTCGACTCAGTGATAGATTTTTGACATCAAAATGGCAGCTGACAAGCTTCACATGCACAGGCATCATATTCAACATGGTCGCGTCCTTGCTAACGAAAAATTTTACGGAAGTGACACTGTTAGATCGATTCAAGGTTTGTAACTCGACTTAAGAGCTCAGTTTCGTGCCAAAATTTGAATGATTATAAGCTTATATCAGATGAAAGATGAAGAATACGGAAGTGGAAACACGAATTGAATTTTCTTTTTATTCTTAACGTGAAAATGGCTTGTAGAAATTATTACTTTTAGTACAGAATTCCGAATTATCTATTTTTCTTCGAATCAAGTGGGAGAGATTAAGCGACACTACAGCATGGGAACCCAAGAGATATTTTAAAGAGCTCATTACTAGTAAAAAAATACTGTATGATGACAGCATGGATGTAAATGATTTAGATGCACCTAATACATGTAGTAAGGTTTTTCAACATATCAAGGTTTTTAGTCAAAGCGTTGACTAAAAACTAAGTCAACTACCAAAGTCTGCTAACACGGGAAGCACATCTGGTATAGCTGGGTTTCAATCAGCTGTTAAAAGTCTTTGAATCTCATTATCTGCGCCAAATGGTGGTCAAACACTGACCACCATGTGCTGTCAGCCAGAAAGAATGCTATTGAAAACTTGTGATTCAGCTGATGAACATTCCCTACGAGACAGGAAATGACGTCAACTGAAACCCACCTATTGTTGTTTTGTTTCAGAACATGTCAAAGTGTTGTATGATGATAGTATGGGTATGGCAGACTTCTATGCATCTAATGATGTAGCCATTATCTACCTGACTACCACAGGAAGCCCATCTGGTATTATTGTTTTGTGTTGCAGAACAACATACCAAAGTGTTGTATGATGATAGTATGGGTATGGCAGACTTCTATGTATCTAATGATGTAGCCATTATCTACCTGACTACCACAGGAAGCCCATCTGGTATTATTGTTTTGTGTTGCAGAACATGTCAAAGTGTTGTATGATGATAGTATGGGTATGGCAGACTTCTATGCATCTAATGATGTAGCCATTATCTACCTGACTGAAGCAGAATTGATACGTGGACTAGATTATAAAGCAAAATACCTCAAGATATTGAAGGTAATTTTTTTTTTGTTTTCCTATTAAATGTAGTTCTAGAAAATATCCCTGCACTGGCCTCCTCAGGTTGACCATTACTGACAGAATCATCTGTGTTTGGAAAATCTCTGCTGTTTGCAGTTATAACCATAAACCTACAGACAACCTACAGCTGTACTGATACCCTACTGACAACCTACCAACAACCTACTGATACCCTACCAACAACCTACTGATACCCTACTGACAACCTACTGATACCCTACCAACAACCTACTGATACCCTACTGACAACCTACTGACAACCTACTGATACCCTACAGCTGTACTGATACCCTACTGACAACCTACTGACACCCTACTGACAACCTACCAACAACCTACTGATACCCTACCAACAATCTACTGATACCCTACCAACAACCTACTGATACCCTACTGACAACCTACTGATACCCTACTGACAACCTACCAACAACCTACTGATACCCTACCAACAATCTACTGATACCCTACCAACAACCTACTGATACCCTACTGACAACCTTCTGATACCCTACTGACAACCTACTGACAACCTACTGATACCCTACAGCTGTACTGATACCCTACTGACAACCTACTGACACCCTACTGACAACCTACCAACAACCTACTGATACCCTACCAACAACCTACTGATACCCTACTGACAACCTACTTATACCCTACCAACAACCTACTGATACCCTACTGACAACCTACTGACAACCTACTGACAACCTACTGATACCCTACTGACAACCTACTGATACCCTACCGACAACCTACTGATACCCTACCGACAACCTACTGATACCCTACGGACAACCTACTGACACCCTACCAACAACCTACTGATACCCTACCAACAACCTACTGACATCCTACTGACAACCTACTGATACCCTCTGACAACCTACTGAAAACCTACTGACACCCTACTGACAACCTACTGACAACCTACTGATACCCTACTGACAACCTACTGACAACCTACTAACAACCTACTGATACCCTACTGACAACCTACTGACAACCTACTGATACCTTACCAACAACCTACTGATACCCTACTGACAACCTACTGACAACCTACTGACAACCTACTGATAACCTACTGACAACCTACTGATACCCTACTGACAACCTACCACAACCTATAGATACCCTACTGACAACCTACTGACAACCTACTGACAACCTACTGACAACCTACTGATAACCTACTGACAACCTACTGATACCCTACTGACAACCTACTGATTCCCTACTGACAACCTACTGATACCCTACTGACAACCTACTGACAACCTACTGACAACCTACTGATTCCCTAATGACAACCTACAGATACCCTACTGACAACCTACTGACAACCTGCATTGTGAGCATTCCTTGTTGAGGCAGGGTAAGGAGGGAGACCTCTCTACTATGGGGAAAGCCTGTATGAAGTCTTCCATTGGCCCACCTGTATGCCCTGACTTAGATCAGCCCAGAGGTTGTTTCAGGGTATACTGTACATGTATGCTGTCACTAAGAAAAAAATCTCACTCTGCTTGTAATAATAAATGTCTGATACTTTTACTCATTTTTATAATTTACAGGAAATGACTCCCATTATTGGCAAATCTTGTGCTGTACAAGGCAGGAACTTTTTCCACCGGTCATTTCATTACCGTAAAAATGTGTCTTAAATAAGGTAAAAATATTTAAATGAAAGAATTAATCAATTACAGCCAAAACCGTTGTATCGCATGGAATGATTTAAAATTCTTCACTCGGATTGGGTTTTTCCTAGCCGTCAATCATTATGCAAATTAGAGGTTGAACAAACTTGCTCGATTGCTTGCACAGATTCCACTATTACAAAGTGCTTCAAATTCAAACTTCTTCGATCATTTAAAAATAATCGAATTGTTTTTCAGCCTTTTTTCCTGTCAAGTATTCAAGCTATTGCCATGATAATGGAATGCTGTACTAGTAATGGTCTCTCGTGAGAATCTCGAGCTGTGCACTAGTAGAATATTTTGCTTAAAATCTTCAAAAATTTCTTTTGAAAGATAGATTTTTGCAATTCAGAAACTGGTTTGTATAGCTAATAATACTGAGCCTCAGCTGGTTTCCATATAACAGCTGTAAGAGCAATAAATTTATTTACAGATTATGATCGCAGGGCTGTTGTTTTGCATTTCAAACTGAGTAACGAGTTCACAATGGACATCTATTTATGGAGATTCTAGGGCTTTGAGAACATTAGTAATATAACAGAAGGTTAAATATCATTATTGTGGAGTTATTTCAATTAATATATTTACAATCTGATTTCCACCGTTTAGCACAAGTTCTATGTATGATCCAATGACACATGTTCTTGATGTTTCAATGTTGGAGTTTTCATCAAGGTTTTTCAGCCTCATGCAGGAATATAACATTTGCTTATTTCCTAAGAATATTCATGGGTTCGATCTTATGAAGATATTTTTTCTTGAAATATTGTCGATTCGTCTTAGAAAAGTTTGAATTTGAAACACTCTTTAATGGCGGAATCTGTTCAAGCAATCGAGCAGGCTTGTTCAACCTCTAATTTGCATATTGATTGACGGCTAGGAAAAACCCAATCTGAGTGAAGAATTTGAAATCAGTCCGTGCGATATAACGGTTTTGGCTGTAATGGTTAATCAATTCAAGTTAAAATGATAAATTATGTATAACACACTACTGTAACTTCATAGGAATAAGTACATGTGAATACAAAGACTGAGTCCATATTAAAATAATATTTGTATATAAATTGTTCAAGTGTCACTAGAAATGATTAAAGTACTGGCTGCCACTTGAACCGTGAACACTTCAAGTTTTTTTGATATTTCGTTAATCATCCAATCTGAAACCAAATTCATAACAAGCCTCTGGCAATGTTTAGTTAGCTAACCTAAGCATAATGTCAGAACTTTGTTATTAATCTGGGTTCTGATTGGACGTTTAACAAATGTCAAAAAGACTTGAAGTGTTCACGGTTTGAGACTGTTCCCTCACTGCTAGTAAAAGAGTTTTCATTTTTGGGCATGATGTTCACCAATTCAAGAAGATATTTTTGTCTGTTTACCTTCATAATAATGTATTTTCACAAGCATTAATGATAAAAAAGAAATGACTATCAAAGTAGTCTAAACTGGGAAAACATTATGCCAATGCAAGCTGAAGGGGTCTTTTGATAATCCTTGACATATAGAACTATTTAGCTTTGTTGTTTGTTGTGCCCATTTCAGACCATAGACCTTTACTGAGATAGCAAACATGGTGCATTGTGGTCTAGCTTTGGGTAACAATATCTTTTGTCCATCATGCCTTATATGGTGTTATTTGTACCCAAGCTAGACCACAATGCATCCTGCTTATTGAACTCAGAAAAAGCCTGTGATGCCACTATTTGGAGTTTATTCTTTCATGTGTAAATATTCTAATAAAAGAACATTTCTCAAGGGAATGTCATGTGGTCTGAAATGAGTAATTTGTATAAGAAGCTACAGTAAAGAGGTCTATTCTATTATATCATCATTCAGTCAGTTTCTTTTGTTCACTAGCAGTCTTTATCCTTCATATTCACCCAATGGTGGCTTATCCAGGTTGATATCTAGTTATCAATCCTGTACTTAAGAAACTTTCCCAATGATGATATAAGGTGTAACACCTACAGTACCATCCTTGCTGAATTGATAGGCACTGATAGACCCCTCATGGCCCTTTGACAGGGTCATTGGTCCTGCAGACCCCTGTTGTCACGTCCCATAACTGGATATTTTTGTCCCATGATCCTGTTGCCAGTAGGTGTTTGTCACTTGAAAAACAGTAGGATAAAATGACTTTATGTGTCCCCTGCAGAAAAATAAAGACTGATTATGTTTGACATCAATACATGCAACGTAAACCAAGACAAACAAGGGTCCATTTATTATTTATTTGTGTGGATGGGTGAAAAAATGGGAGCCTTGAAAATGTTAGTCAATCTGAAAAAGGGGGTTCTTGGAATAATTGATGGTATATACATGTGTTTAGGAGAGCTTTCTGGATGCTGGGAGAACACTGGATCCTGAAAAACATTGGGCACACTAACGGGGGTAAGAGAAAAATGTTTTTTTTTTTTCTGTTTTCGTACCCATCTTCCCCTCAGATAAATAATGAATGTATGTATCACTATATGTATTCCTGTTTATCAATTTATGGCAATCATCATTATTTTAAAACTATAAAAGCATGATCTATGGATCTAAGGACTGTTGATAGCCTGAGTGCGATCTTGGCTCGTAGTGTTTCCCCAAGTTTTAAAGTGAAGTTATTGATACTGGTCAAGAAGTTATTCAAACTAGCATTAAGTGAACTTACATAAGTATATATACACAGACATCAATACTAAGGATATAGCCATCAATTGCGGATAAAAGCTGCAATACGTATTTTTTAGTTTCCTCGTAAAATAAAAGTTTGACAGTTTTTCTTGCTCACCTGTGCAAGGGACTGATGGACCCAAGTCGCGCCGTTTGAATCGCTTGGATTGGCATTTTTAACCTTCTTATCTCTTAGATCCATTGCTATATCTGTAAATTTTAAGCTTTTCCTATTTTTTCATTTTTCTTGTTTCATCTAAGACGCTGAAAAGATCGAAAAAGTTTGTTTACAAAGTCATCGTCACTCGTCCGCCATCTTGAAACACAGCACGAAAAGAGCTATGGGTAATACCGTGGGGGACTGGTGTATGGAAAAATTGGAGTTGGAATTTTGGAACTCGATTAATGGAATGGACAAAAGGAGTACAGGACTGGAATGTAGACCGGATGTGTCTAGCAGGATTAAAGGTAGAATAAATTGTACATATTTCTTGAGAATGTCTTATGCTGTCATTTATGTTATGAAACAAAACAGTTTATTGTGTATGAATGTATTATGTGAAATAACATGATAGTTTATGATAATAATTTAAGTTAAAATGTTCAGCTTGTGGTCGCACTGTTTCCTCATTTCATCAACTTCTACATCTGTTCTCATTTCGATTCGAAAGTTTTGCCGGAAAATCCTATTAGTAAATTTAATAAATGAAATCAAAACATTAACAAAGTGAAGCTGTGCTTGACTGAGGTGTTAACTAACTCATTGGGGGCATTTCAGTATCGTTCACTAGAGATCCCCTGGTGCAAAAGGTTAGTTTTCTTTCGCTCCGAAAACAGTGACTGCGGAGGCGGGAGGGGAGGGGCGGCGTTTTTAACCAAAATGATTTCCTGTTATGAGCTGCCTAACGTGTAATGCAATGAATATGTTGCAATTGCTGGGCTCCATGTGATTCACAAATGAAAAAGCTGTCAGTGATCTATTTGATTTACTTGATTCAGACGCGGAGAAAGTAATAAGATCAACACAAAAGTAATAACGACGCGAGAAGATAAATATGATAAAGGAAAGCTTAATATTGACATTGATGATTGATGTACAATAATGAGTAATACTGACACCTGGTTGCATCGGTTGATCTCTGTCTTCTTACATCAAAGGCCTTCTAACGCCCCTGTTTTTAGATTCCGAGTAAAGACGGCAAACTTTAGCCAACCCTACCACAGGCAGGCTTATTTTACACCAAACCATTCGTAAATGTGATTCTGTATAAAGTCGGTCGGCAGTTATTCCATGCAAGACACAACACTGATTGCTCTTCTCGCGATCTCCGCTACGGCGAGATTCGTCAAACTGGTTGTGCAGGTTGTGCAGTGAAAGGTTTTCATTAAATTTTAGAATCCTTAAATTTCACGATCAGTGATGAACGACGAAGTAAATGGGAAGCAAGATTTATTTACCAATGAAAGCTGTTCATCCTTCGACAACGAATCCTTTCTAATAATGAGCAATTTTCACATATCCGTGATTATCAACATTATTCTTAACTCAATCCTAACATTAACCACAACTCTAGGGAATGGAATGATTATTGTTGATTATTGTTCGTAGAGTGGGTCTTCTTCCACGAAATCCAATTGGAATTTTGGAAGTTGATATTTTCAGTTCTTGTGGAATTTTAGCTATATCCGAATGAAATAGAAAACGAAGTAAATGTTTTCATTCATTTATAATTTCCCCTGATAAATTTTAGAGTGATTCCAACTAACCTGAGTACTACTTATTATTAAATATAGACTATTAGATGCTAAAAGTTTTCTTCTTCTTTTTTTTTTTTGTTCATTTGCATCTAATAAACACTAACACTGAGGTAACTGGCTCATTGGAATGACTCTACCATCCATATACTCTGATCTCAGTACTATTCTCATATGAAGTAAGACAGGTGGTTTCCTGAATCAATCATTGTTCATGTCTTATTAAAACTTATATTTGTATACCTTTGGTCGAAAAAATAATAATTATCATTGAAAACATTTTCTTAGGCTTCATTTGAATTGATATTGATTGATGATTGATGGCGTATTGGCTTGTCGAACTGCCATCTGGTCGCAACGCAGTGAAGACTTCAAGTGTACATGAGTGGTAGTCAGGGTCAGGCTTGGTGTTTAGACATGCGAAGGCTCCTTTACTCGAGTGTTCAGTTGCTCCTTTCATCACCTGCCGCCAAAGTTGTTTTGTGATTGAAGCTTGAGCTTACAACAAACCACTGTTTGCAAACGTGATAACAAAGTCCCGGGTTTCTTCCAAAGGAGCGAGCTGTGAATATCTAGAACCACAATAAACTGGTCCAGTGGAGATCTCGACAAAGTAAGACAAGAAGGCTGAACGATAGTTTAGAAAGGTACGACTGAGAAAACGATATGAACATAAGTCAGGAGTTGCAAAACTGTCCAAGTATGGAAACAATATTTGTAAGCGGTCTAAGCAGCAGAAAGTTTATTGAAATCATCACTTTTGATGTTATTCTGAATGGCATTCTTACTCTTTCTGCATCTGTTGGAAATGGAATGATTATCGTTGCCATCTTGAGATCACAGAACCTACAAACGCCATCCTACTTACTGATAACAAGTTTAGCGTTCACAGATCTTCTGGTTGGTTTGGTATTTCATCCATTCCAGATTGTTTGGCGTTTTTACTACTTGCAGAAAAATTACAAGGGAATCTGTAGAATGAATAGATCGTACACTTTCCTTTTGATTTATTTTGGCTTCGTTTCTCTGTTCATAGTAACATGTATCAGTATAGACAGATACTTGGCGCTTACTCTAAGACATCGATACACCATTATTGTCACCAAGAAACGAGTTGGTTCATTGATCGTAGGGCTATGGATCTGTGCTCTTTTGCTAGCATTTTTACCATTTGTAGACGTTCATGTGGGATCTTTGATGATAGCAGGATTGGTTCTAGGCTCAGTCCTGTTATCAGTGATCTGTTACTGCTACATCAAGTCTTTCCGAGCTCTTCATCTTTACACAGTCCAAGTTCACGCCCAACAACCAAACTCGTTGGCTGCTAACTTTGATGTAGTCAGATACAAGAAAACTTTAAAGACGATGCTTGTGGTACTAGCATGTCTTCTACTGTGCTACGTACCATTGCTGTTATGTGCAATTTTAGTTATAACGGTCTTTAAAACAGAACCAGTTATCTTCAAGTTATTTTATGCATCTATTACACTGATGTGTCTTAATTCCAGTATAAACCCAGTCATTTATTTGATAAGGTTTGCAGATATTCGCAACGCGTGTCATCAGTTGTTCAGGAATCTTGTACACTAGATAATGATAAAGACATATTCACGCAATAATATTCCTACTAAGAATAGTCTTAACACTTTTTTTCAGTGGTTTCATGGAATGGGTTTCGTTTTACGGATCTTTTCAATCATGGAATCGTTTGCATGTCCGAATAAAATAGGAAACGAAGCACGTCCTATCATTTATTTCAAATTTGTCCCATAATTTTACCATCCTCACTGCACTGTTTACTGCATAGAACCTGACTGATCTGTTATGAAGTGAGACAGGTGGCTTGACTTTATATCAATGTATGTTTATTCAAATCTTATTATAACGTTATTCGTACCTTTGTTGGAAAATCTGCAATTCATCTCCTTATAAAAGAACAATTCATTTCGATCTATGAAGCCTGTCGACAGGTTTATTGAAGTTTTTTGATCAACTACGACATACTGTTTGTACTGCAAAAAAAAATATTTATTTGATAAGGTTTTCAGATATTCCCAACGCGTGTCTGGGTTTGTTTAAAATTTGTATACAGTGATGGAAGCATCATTACTAGACATTTGCTTGTATATATTCAACTTTTTTTACAATTTATCTTACATTTGTGGCTTGAATTAAATTACTTTTTACAATTGTATTTACACCTGATTGCAAAAATGTTGTCACAGAAAAATAAACTTTATAAAAATAAAAAAATAAAAAATAACAAATAGGAATTAATTAAAGATGGCGACTTAATTTAACCTGTTAACGTTTTTGATAAAGTCCATGAGACGGAGTCTCACGTAGAGGAGCTTTCTAGTCGAGAACAAGAAACTTCCTGTTTCCTAACGTAGTTTAGAAGACAGTCTAGTATTAACGTGTAACACCTCTTTTGAAACGTTTGCCTCACAACAGGAATCGACAGTTTCAGAAATAAGTTTCAGTATGTAACACTGCCTTTGTAATGGAAGAAAATATCATTAATGGCTATGAGTAAATCAATTAAATAAAATGAAAACAACTGCTTTTGTGTTTGTCTTGAATCTTATTAAATTTGCCATTTTTAATTCATTCCTATTTGTTATTTGTTATTTTTTATTTTTATAAAGTTTATTTTTCTATGACAACATTTTTGCAATCAGGTGTACCATTACGAATAAAAAAAGCATTTCCTTTTGTTTATGCCTAGAGCCTATGCTTTGTCTCTTACCTAACATCTCCAAACAGTTGCTTAGTCAAGATTTTTTTTTTCCGAACAGTTTCTTCAGCTGTAGTCGTAACTAGCTGAGCGGTGAATTTTGTTTCAGCCAATCACGGCACGTTTGGCTGTTTTGCCGCCAGCCCTCGTATAACCCAATTTTCGCGCGGTCGGACAGCTGCTTTTGTCTTGAAAGATAAAATGTTTTACTATTAGCTGGGCAAAAAGACTTTTTTAACAGTTTTTACCATAGAATTACCTTATTGAATATTTTTAAAAGCATAGATAAGTAGTTGCATCAGGGCCGGCAATTGTGTCCACTCATGCTTTGCGCGCCGGGTTCACCGCTCAGCTGAAGAAAGATGCAGCCGGGAAATCGCGTCACGATTCCAAGAATTGGGCGGGAAAAACTGGAAAGCGTCTTGAAACATGGATTTGATCAGTATAAAAGTCTTTGATGTTATTCTAATTTTATAACTAAATAATTTCTTTCATTTTGTCTTTATCAAATTAAATTAAATAATGCAACGTGTATAACTAGATCTGTGTATTCGACGAGAAAGATATTCTTAAAAGCGTCTGTCGACTGGCTATGTTTTGTTGGAGAGAACGCCAGAGAAAGAGCATGATTGTCAATAGACAGGTGCTCCAATGCTATTCAATTGTGTATGTATAACACATAACAAATTTTCTAGGTACCCCCAAGTAATCGATTATCGCTTTCTTTATATCGCTTACTCTGATGTGTTATAATTCCAGTATAAATCCGATCATATATTTGGTAAGGTTTAGGGATATCCGTAACGCGTGTCGACAGATGTTATGTTGACTAATCTTGTTCATTAGAATTGATATAATAGATGTTCTCAGTTTCCCAAGCATTTTTTTATTATCCAAGGAAGAAAACTGACCATCTCTCTGATATCGACCCATATTGACTACAGACAAATGCTTTGAAAACAATTTCATTTTTAACATTATCTGTCAAGCTTTCACCGCACTTATTTTCACAATAACTTCTCATACTCACCTGGTGGATGCCAATAACTTTTAAGTTAATGAAATTTACTAAATTAAATTTTATATGAACTTTTTTATCATTATTAACTGTTTGGATTCATGTTGGTGCATTATATTCTTGTTTACAAAGTCACCACGGATTCATTTTAATTAACACATTACTCTTGATTTTTAAAAAATCAATTAATTCTTAATGCGAATGAGAAGTTCCGGTTCCTGTTAGAGGGAGATTCGCTGTGCTTCGGGGATGATTCTTATTACCAGACCTCGATGTTGAGCTCTTGAGCAACAACGATTGATAGAAAATTGCGTTCTAGATCTTGAGCAAAGAAGCGAGAAAAATCTTGAACTAAAGAAGCTATTGTGAGAAAGTTTATCGTTAA
The DNA here is from genome assembly GCA_023349425.1 of Anthopleura sola. Taxonomy (NCBI): domain Eukaryota; kingdom Metazoa; phylum Cnidaria; class Anthozoa; order Actiniaria; family Actiniidae; genus Anthopleura; species Anthopleura sola. The sequence continues at coordinate 23,497,175 of JALHLI010000001.1, forward strand.
ACGTGTAAGGATGATGATTTTAAGGTCTCACATGTCCGTCCATCTTGGATATTAGTGCCCCCCCGGAAATAATCAACAGCTCGCTATAATCAATTATTTGTACACTGTCGACATCCATCTTGTTATCTATAACTTCATAACAGGGCAAAATATCTTTATCATCAGCAAGTGCATTAATAAACCAACCTTAATATAAGTCCAGTGATGACTCTGTTTTCTCTGAAGAACCCTTAACTGACGTGTAGGTTACTCTCACGGACAAGGCTTAGGAATGAACTTATCGACGAAAAATTGCCCACTTGTGGCAGAGTTATTCTACAATAGAGTAAGTGACGCTGACTGGTTTGGGTCAGGCGCCAAGACCAACATCTTTCTAAATGTGCTTCTATCGTTCGTTGCAATCCTGGGCAATGGAATGATTATCGTTGCAAACGATACAAACGCCATCCTACTTACTGGTAACAAGTTTAGCCTTCACAGATCTTCTGGTTGGTTTGGTATTTCAACCTCTTCCGATTGTAGTTAGTACTTTATACTTGCAAAAGAATCTCATCCAGTTGTGCACAATAGCCAGAGCGTTTATATTTTTTTCTACGTATTGTACTGGAATTTCGATTGCCATGGTGACATGTATCAGTATAGACAGATACTTGGCGCTTACTCTAAGACATCGATACACCGTTATTGTCACCAAGAAACGAGTTCGCTTCTTGATTGCCTTCGTCTGGATTTTTATTAGTCTACTTCTAGGATCTTTGGTGATCATTAATAAAATATATAACATTTTGTTTCTCATCGCGGGCTCCTGTCTCACCTTGATTCTACTGTCAACAACGTTTACTTTGTACATCAAGTCTTTCAGAGCTCTTCATCTTTACACAGTCCAAGTTCACGCCCAACAACCAAACTCGTTGGCTGGTAACTTTGATGTAGTCAGATACAAGAAAACTTTAAAGACGATGCTTGTGGTACTAGTATGTCTTCTTCTGTGCTACGTACCTTTAGTGTGCGCAGTTATTTCAAGGGCTGTTCTAGGACCCTCAAAGGAAACGATTTTTCTATACTTGGCATCTTTTACCTCCATTGGTCTTAACTCTAGCATTAATCCAGTTATTTATTGGGTGAGATTTTCAGATATTCGAAGTTCATGTACTGAAACTCTGAGAAACTGTATACGATGAAAAACATAGCATGGATTAGTTCTCCTTTTCTTTTCTCTAAAATCAAATATTAAAATATAAAGCAACATTTTTTGAAGCGAAATGTCATTCAGTAATCAAAAGACTCTCAGTGGTTCCAAATATATGATGAGTTTATTGATATTTATTCTAGAGGTGTGTCGGCTATGTAGCATTTATCAGCATTGTCAGTGGTTCTCATCTTGCTGAAGGACTTAACCTCAACCAAGCAATGACCAGCTTTTGGAAGAGAGAAGAAGGAAAGAAAAATATGGAAACAAGAAAATGAAAAGAATAATGGGAAATTCTCATCCAACATGACTTGTGTTTGAAAGGTGTTTAACATAACCAAAAAATAAGGAAAGAAAGAAAGAAAAGAAGAAAGAATTATAATAATCTTGCGTAATACATGTTATCAACCAAGGAAATATTTACAACTATTCATCTTTAAAATCTGCTAATGTGAGCTGGTAAAACAAGAAGAAAACAGTCTATAAAAGAGGATTTGTATTTCAAGAGAACTCTATCATTATTGTAAAACCTGTTCGTTCTTCTAGTCATAGTTTATCGGTAACGTAATACAGGTGCATGGACATAGCCTAACCATAATAAATCATTGTAAAACCTGTTCGTTCTTCTAGTCATAGTTTATCGGTAACGTAATACAGGTGCATGGACATAGCCTAACCATAATAAATCATTGTAAAACCTGTTCGTTCTTCTAGTCATAGTTTATCGGTAACGTAATACAGGTGCATGGACATAGCGTAACCATAATAAATCATTGTAAAACCTGTTCGTTCTTCTAGTCATAGTTTATCGGTAACGTAATACAGGTGCATGGACATAGCCTAACCATAATAAATCATTTAAAAAACAGTCTCTTGGCACTAAATAATATTTTTATTAACTTATTCTCGAATGTTCGAAATCGTCTTGCTTAATCCCTACTTACCATGCAAGTATCACTGGTTACCTAGGTAACATAACACTTATTCTCCTAATTAGTTGGCCCAATAAAACTAAAAGACTGAATGATTAAAGCCGATGTATTGGTTTTCATTTCAAAAGAGTTCTGCAAGTCATCGTCTTTTCTCTTTGATCTAGAAAACCTGTCAGTTGCCGGCTACTTTTAAGTGACATTAGAATGACTAGAAAAGAATGAATGAACCAGGCGTTTTAGGGTTTCCATTTATTTCAAAAAATGTACTAGTTTGATGATACGGCGGCCATCTTCAATGTGAATTAAAGAAAAGGTTCGTGTACGAATGATTACCGGCGGTATACGTAGGATCTGATCAGGGAAGTTGTATGAAGAACAATATCCTGGCACTCTCCTGCCTTTATGATATTGATTAAGTGACAAGCACTTCATTTTTCTACATAGTATCAGTTTCACATCTTGAATCCAAGGCATTATGGGACGTTCGGGGGGCAAAACAAAACAAAGATGGTGGATAATATATAGAGTTTAGTTTCATTTGTCTTTCTTTCTTGTTCATCTTCTTAATTTATCGCTTGTGAAATTGTGTTGTGGTGAACTGTTAATGTTAATCGACGTCATTACTGTAACCAAGCGTTGTATATTTGCACCCTACCAACGCTGTATCGTCGAAGTAGCCCATTTTCTGCGAGTCACCTTTTCTCGTTAATGTAACTGGTTGCAAACCAATCATCTCGAAAACCTGTCTCTTTTCACTTAATGAATGTTGGTGAAACAAAGCTAAAAGAATGAATGGAACAAGTGCTTCTGGGTTTCCATTTCCAATAATAGTCAGCTTCATCACGTAACGTTTTTCTTTCCAACAAAGAAATATCCAAATGTAATCTCACCTAATGCCTACCATTTACCGTACTGCTCACCTTGACATCCCAACATTGGTTATTTAATTAGTTGGCGAAATAAAAGTAAAAGACTAAATGACCGAGGCCAATATATTGGTTTTCTTTTTAAACAAAATTTGTTTAAGAAGAAAACCAATATATTGGCTTTGGTCATTTAGTCTTTTACTTTTATTTCGCCAACTAATTAATAAAATTATAATGAGAAAGCTCATGTTTCGATTAGTTCAGGATTCGCAAAGAAAATTGTGGTTATTATAGAAAGAGACGCCTTTTCAAGAAATTTATAATCATGAGCGAGGATATAAGACAGAACATCTGGCGAGAGAGTAATATAACAGTTCCTCTACTCGTTCAAATTGCAACTGAAATGGTCTCATAAAGTTCTGAAAATCCGGCATAGGGATTGTACAAATCTTAACAGCTATTTCTGATTTCAAATCTTCTCATCTGTAAGCAGGATAAAAGTCAAGATACACTCAAAGTTTATCCTTCAGTTGCTCCTTTCATCACCGCCTGCCGCCAAAGTTGTTTTGTGATTGAAGCTTGAGCTTACAACAAACCACTGTTTGTAAACGTGATAACAAAGTCCCGGGTTTGTTCCAAAGGAGCGAGCTGTGAATATCTAGAACCACAATAAACTGGTCCAGTGGAGATCTCGACAAAGCAAGACAAGAAGGCTGAACGATAGTTTAGAAAGGTACGACTGAGAAAACGATATGAACATAAGTCAGGATTTGCAAAACTGTCCAAGTATGGGAACAATATTTGTAAGCGGTCTAAGCAGCAGAAAGTTTGTTGAAATCATCACTTTTGATGTTATTCTGAATGGCATTCTTACTCTTTCTGCATCTGTTGGAAATGGAATGATTATCGTTGCCATCTTGAGATCACAGAACCTACAAACGCCATCCTACTTACTGATAACAAGTTTAGCCTTCACAGATCTTCTGGTTGGTTTGGTATTTCATCCATTCCAGATTGTTTGGCGTTTCTACTACTTGCAGAAAAATTACAAGGGAATCTGTAGAATTTATAGTTCGTACGCTTTCCTTTTGATTTATTTTGGCTGCGTTTCTCTGTTCATAGTAACATGTATCAGTATAGACAGATACTTGGCGCTTACTCTAAGACATCGATACAGCATTATTGTCACCAAGAAACGAGTTGGTTCATTGAGCGTAGGGCTATGGATCTTTGCTCTTTTGCTGGCATTTTTAACATTTCTAGGCGATCATGAGGGATCTTTGATGATAGCAGCAACGGTTCTAGGCTCAGTCCTGTTATCAGTGATCTGTTACTGCTACATCAAGTCTTTCAGAGCTCTTCATCTTTACACAGTCCAAGTTCACGCCCAACAAACAAACTCGTTGGCTGGTAACTTTGATGTAGTCAGATACAAGAAAACTTTAAAGACGATGCTTGTGGTACTAGCATGTCTTCTACTGTGCTACGTACCATTGCTGTTATGTGCAATTTTAGTTATAACGGTCTTTAAAACAGAGCCAGTTATCTTCAAGTTATTTTATGCATCTATTACCCTGATGTGTCTTAATTCCAGTATAAACCCAGTCATTTATTTGATAAGGTTTGCAGATATTCGCAACGCGTGTCATCAGTTGTTCAGGAATCTTGTACACTAGATAATGATAAAGACATATTCACGCAATAATATTCCTACTAAGAATAGTCTTAACACTTTTTTTCAGTGGTTTCATGGAATGGGTTTCGTTTTACGGATCTTTTCAATCATGGAATCGTTTGCATATCCGAATAAAATAGGAAACGAAGCACGTCCTATCATTTATTTCCAATTTGTCCCATAATTTTACCGTCCTCCTTTCACTCTTTACTGCATAGAACCTGACTGATCTGTTATGAAGTGAGACAGGTGGCTTGACTTTATATCAATGTATGTTTATTCAAATCTTATTATAACGTTATTTGTACCTTTGTTCGAAAATCTGCAATTCATCTCCTTATAAAAGAACAATTAATTTCGATCTATGAAGCCTGTCGTCAGGTTTATTGAAGTTTTTTGATCAACTACGACATACTGTTTGTACTTCAAAAAAAATATTTATTTGATAAGGTTTTCAGATATTCCCAACGCGTGTCTGGGTTTGTTCAAAATTTGCATACAGTGATGGAAGCATCATTACTAGACATTTGCTTGTATATATTCAACTTTTTTTTACAATTTATCTTACATTTGTGGCTTGAATTAAATTGCTGTTTACAATTGTATTTACACCTGATTGCAAAAATGTTGTCACATAAAAATAAACTTTATAAAAATAAAAAATAACAAACAACAAATCAGGTGTACCATTACGAATAAAAAAAGCATTTTCTTTTGTTTATGTCTGGAGCCTATGCTTTGTCTCTTACCTAACATCTCCAAACAGTTGCTTAGTCAAGATCATTTTTTTCCGAACAGTTTCTTCAGCTGTAGTGGTAACCAGCTGAGCGGTGAATTTTGTTTCAGCCAATCACGGCACGTTTGGCTGTTTTGCCGCCAGCCCTCGTATAACCAATTTTCGCGCGGTCGGACAGCTGCTTTTGTCTTGAAAGATAAAAACTTTTACTATTAGCTGGGCAAAAAGACTTTTTTAACAATTTTTACCATAGAATTACCTTAATGAATATTTTTGAAAGCATTGATAAGTAGTTGCATCAGGGCCGGCAATTGTGTCCACTCATGCTTTGCGCGCCGGGTTCACCGCTCAGCTGAAGAAAGATGCAGCCGGGAAATCGCGTCACGAGGAGTATGACAGTGCCGGTTCTGCATCACTATTTTGAGGTGCCAGTGAGGTGCCAGTGAGGTGCCAGTGAGGTGCATGTTCCATTTTGAGGTGCCCGCATGCTGAGATGCTGGGGGAGGGGAGGGGTGGTCGGTCATGTCTATTTTTAGATTCGAGGATTGCACCACGCGATGCAATGAAGGCTGAAGTTTTTATTCATTTAATATTTTTCAAAATATATACTCCTTGACGGGGAATCGAACCCTGGTCACTTGCTCGACAGGCAAGTATACTAACCACTATACTACCAAGGATTTTGATGCTATTCTACAGAACACAAAGAAAACATTTTACTGCTTTAATGACTGCGATTCTATTCACCAGATGTCGTTAAAGTCAAACAGATTGAAACTCATTGTACCAAAACGTGAAGACGAACAAATGGAAAAAGAGGGAAAACGCGGAACGGATCTCAAATATTTTCCTTCATTACCCAAGTGGGAAAAATTCTAAGTTGTAATATTGAGATCAAAATTAATAAAGAACCTTGACAAAAGCTTTGCCACTGAACGAGAAATAGAATCATACAATAAATCGCGTAGTTATTGTCTATTACGAGGACAATTATAGTGTAATGGTTATCACGTCTGACTCTAGATCAGAAGATTATAGGTTCGATTCCCATTAAGATCATATTTTTTCTCTGAAACATAGAGAAATATTTCCAGTGACACTCCCAGTGACACGGCCTCCGAAAACAAATTTATTCAAAATTGATTTTGACAAATCCAAGATAAACATCGTGCGTTGATGGAAACAATAGCTTTTGTTTGCTTAAAACAAAGTAAAGTACAATGTGATATTTATGTGTGCATAATGAACAATAAATCAGTATCTCGAATATTAATGTGTACAATCAAATTAGAAATACCACCTGCAGAAAAGTGTCTTCCCATTCAGGCTAGTAACATAATTATGAATTTTAGCTGTTTGGAACCAAAAAGGACCTTATGGTGTAATGGTTAGCATCTCTGACTCCAGATCAGAAGTTATGGGTTGGAATCCCATTAAGGTCATCATATTTTATTAAAAAGGTAGCTTTAGCTTATTCAAGGCTAATCCCACAAGATAAAGAAAAATGAAACAAAACAGCATCCTTACTCATGATGTATAATCAATCAGTCTATATTATTTGGATAACCTCTAATATAGAGTTTTAATGAAGAATAAAAGTATACATCTCATGATAGCTCAGTTGGTAGAGCGACAGACTGTAGTGTAATAAAACAGCCATCTGTTGGTCGTTGGTTCGATTCCGACTCGTGAGACCTTGATAGTACAGTGGTTAGTATACTTGCCTGTCGAGCAAGTGACCGGGGTTCGATTCCCCGTCAAGGAGTTTATATTTTTGAGAAATATTAAATGAATAAAAACTTCAGCCTTCATTGCATTGCGTGGTGCAATCCTCGAATCTAAAAATAGACATGACCGACTACCCCCACCCCTCCCCCAGCATCTCAGCATGCGGGCACCTCAAAATGGAACATGCACCTCACTGGCACCTCAAAATGGAACCTCAAAATAGTGATGCAGAACCGGCACTGTGATACTACTGTCACGCTTCCAGGAATTGGGCGGGAAAAACTGAAAAGCGTCTTGAAACATGGATTTGATCAGTATAAAAGATTTTGATGTTATTCTAATTTTATAACTAAATAATTTCTTTCATTTTGTAATCGTCTTTATCAAACTAAATAATAATGCAACGTGTGTAACTAGACCTGTGTATTCGACGAGAAAGATATTCTTAAAAGCGTCTGTCGACTGGCTATATTTTTTTTGGAGAGAGAGAGCCAGAGAAAGAGCATGATTGTCAATAGACAGGTGCTCCAATGCTATTCAATTGTGTATGTATAACACATAACAAATTTTCTAGGTACCCCCAAGTAATCGATTATCGCTTTCTTTATATCGCTTACTCTGATGTGTTGTAATTCCAGTATAAATCCGATCATATATTTAGTAAGGTTTAGGGATATCCGTAACGCGTGTCGACAGATGTTATGCTGACTAATCTTGTTCATTAGAACTGATATAATAGATTGAAACTCAGCGATAGTGAGACATAGCGAATTTTCTCAGTCGTGCTTGTTTTCTAGTAGTTTCAGTGAAATTGTGTAGTTTCAGTAGGTGTTTTGTCACCGTTTTCATTGGTTTTACTATCTATTTGCCTTTACATAAGGAATTAAAAGGATATGGTTTTTCACTCCTAGTCCTCGGTATTACTGCCAGAAACGTCCGAGGCGTCCACGTGAAGATAAGAATTTCCAATAGAGCGTAAATAAGAGAGGGAAACTTCTTAATTAATACCGCGCGCGCCATGTGAATTCCCGGTTGGGCTATTTTTAGTAAGCTCATTTTCGGAAAACACTAGTCATATACATTTATAAAGTGATATCAAAATATGTATACAGAAATGACAAAAAGCCATCCTCCCTCTTTAAACCACTTGTTATGATCACGTGACCGGATGTTACATGTAACTGACACCATGGGATGCTACAAGCATCATTTGTTGGTTTACGTCTACAACCGTTTTTACGGGGTCGTTGACAATATCTGCACCACCCCTCCCCCACGATTTATCAAATACGCTTAAGAAACGGCAAATGGTCACGTGGTCGCATTAGATGCATAACTACAGTTGTGTCAGCCTAAATGATTCTCATTTCACTTAACAACTTCTCAACAACCCTTTTTAATAAACAAATTTCCTTCCCTCCCTTCCCTTGCAAAAGAACGATCGTTGCACGAACAAATTCCGAATAAGTTACGAAAAACCCACGCGCGTCCATTTTTTCGCGCCAAAACTAGTTTGACACTTTTGAAAGTGAGTAATAAGGAATGCGGGAATCACAGAGAGCCCAATTTAGATAAAAGTAAAAGGTGAAAATAAAATTTTCATTTTTTAACAAGGGAGGAAAGTCAAGTCGCCATCTTGAACAACACACTTTAAATTATATTGACATAAATCCACACGTAGGATACCATAGGAAATTACATTGGAAAACAAAGGCGCGCGCGAAAAAAAGGTTCTGGTGCATTTTTTACGGATATTTTTGCTCGTTCGTATTATAGAGGACATTATCTTGCCCTGGAATTTAAAAAATTAATTAAACGCGATTTTTTCCAATTTTATTTTCACCTTTTACTTATATCTAAATTGGGCTCCCTGTAGCGGGAATGCTCTGATTTTTTTCCAAAAAGAATATTAAGAAATGTTTTTAAGCAACATTGTAGACAATTGAGAGGTTTTTTTCTCTGTAAGACGCATTTAACGGTGTTTTTTTGGACGTGACTACTGGGCGGGTACTTGGACTGTGTAAAGACGAAGAGCTTTGAAAGACTTGTAGATGTAGAAAACACACGTCGTTGACAAGATGAAAAACGTTGACAAGAACCAGATTGGGTACAAAATGTCGTATAAGATGTTCCAATCGAGTAAAGAATAACAAGAGCAAGAAAAAAGATTCATATACCAACAATCACGATGCAAAATCGTTTCTTGGTGACAATAATGGTGTATCGATGTCTTAGAGTAAGCGCCAAGTATCTGTCTATACTGATACATGTCACCAGGGCAATGAAAGTGTTCCAAGGAAAGTGATAATGAAAATGAACACTCTCATGGCATCACATACACCTTGGAAGTTGCTCTGCAAGTGAAACACACTAATCGTAATATCCAGAGGATGAACGAACAAACCAACCAGAAGATCTGTGAAGGCTAAACTTGTTATCAGTAAGTAGGATGGCGTTTGTAGGTTCTGTGATCTCAAGATGGCAATTATAATCACTCCATTGCTCAGTGTTACTGTTATCGTTAGCACTGAGTGAAGAATAATGTTGAACAAAATGAAATTTGCTATACATTTCTCGCCTTCATATTGATGACCATAAAACTCGCGTTCGTGATTAACTGGCTCCTGTGGCCCCTGTTATGTGCAATTCAACATTTCACTTTGACATCAATTCTTTAAAAAAGTGCAAAAAATACCCAAGTGGGGGGTACGCAAACCCCTTCCCCAGCCTACGGGCTGATAGCACATGATTATCTTCCTCCGAAACTAATTTGGTCGCGAGTACTGTTTTAGCGCATGTGATTGGGAATAAAGAAGGTCAAAATAGGTGAAAAATAGAACTTATAAAATATTGAAGAAGTTTCATAATTCCACATAAGTAAAGCTTTACCACCATGCATTTTCACTGGTAACATGTTAATGAGCAATAGACAACTGTCTATCTAAGAAAACTTCAACATGGCGTGTCCCATATCCCTTCATCACAGGGAGCCCAATTCAGATAAAAGTGAAAGGTAAAAATCAAAATGGGGGAAATCTTAGTCTTAGATTAAAGTTAATGAAGATGTACGTTTCAGTGCAATCAATGTTTCTATGGCAACGATAAAGAAGAACTTTCGAAATCACTTGAACTTTAATTGTACGGGATTCCGATGAAAACGTAATCTAAGTGCGCTTTCAATGAGTCGGAAATGGCCGGCCATACAGTTCGATTCATAAAGGAATTTCCTTATTAATTAGGACTGTTCAGCAAGATCAAGCAATACCTCAATTGTATTCATTATTCTGATGGAATGTATATAAAAATAGGGAAAACTCTCAAGAAAAAGGCCTTCTATTTAAATTGACTGATCTAACCGGTCAGTCCCGACTAGTGGAAAGCGGCATAAGACTGATAATGTCTGGTGAAAAATCCAACTTCAAAAAGTTGGTTTAAAAACCAATCAAGAAACCTTGAAATGGAATGGGGATAAAATAGCTAAAAGAGTAACTCCTTAGGTCAATTTTCCCCCGCTTTAATTTTTACCTTTCACTTCTATGTGATTTGGGCTCCCTGTGATAAAGGAACACGCCCCGTTGAAGATTTCTTTGATTGACAGTTGTCTATTATTGCTCTTTAACTTGTCGCGACTTTTGTCTCGATCGGCGCGTGGAGGGCAATAAAAAGGTGGTGAGCTTTACTTTCATAGAATCATGAAAGGCATTCGATGTTTTAAACTTTTTCTTCCTATAAATTAGTTTTAGGAATAAGTGTTCTCCATCAAGACATATTCAGGACTCCTCAAACATTGAACAGGTAAATGATTATGACGAATATCTGTCTTTCATAACTTTTGCAACGGTTTCAAGACGCCATCTTGTTGGTATAGTTTTTCGCGATTTGTACAATCTCTTTGAGCCATTTTATCCATCTGTGGAGTGCTGGAGGGCATCATGAAGCCCTAAGACAGCTTCAATCAGCATTACCTCGAAGAACTGAGAGTGGGCAAGGGATTTTACCGTCAAAATGTCGTAAAGCATGTACCAAGTACGACTAAGATATTTTGGCGGGACTATTCTGTGAGCTCCTAAACAGATGGTTACAAGGTCTTACAGTGGCATTTTCATAAGCTTTCCCTACCTAGACAATGCCCTCTATCTGATATTTTGTCGGTACGACCAAGTGGTTGAACACTTATAAAAGTTAACCAATGTACAAAAAACGACATAATCCCTGTCCAATTTTCCTTGTATTTCCCATGATCCTTTGCAAAAAAGATCAAATCAATAGCAAATCACCCAGATGTTAGTCCCTGCGAAGATGGAACCCTCTCGGTGAGTATCTGGCCCAAAAATGATTTTGGCTAAAATAGTGCAACAATAATGGATTAACCAGGGGTGGGTAAAAATTGCAATTTTGGAAGTTGCTGAAGTTTTGTCTCTTTTTCACAGAAATCAATAGCAAATCACCCAGATGTTAGTCCCTGCGAAGATGGAACCCTCTCGGTGAGTATCTGGCCCAAAAATTATTTTGGCTAAAATAGTGCAACAATAGTGGATTAACCAGGGGTGGGTAAAAATTGCAATTTTGGAAGTTGCTGAAGTTTTGTCTCTTTTTCACAGAAATCAATAGCAAATCACCCAGATGTTAGTCCCTGCGAAGATGGAACCCTCTCGGTGAGTATCTGGCCCAAAAATGATTTTGGCTAAAATAGTGCAACAATAGTGGATTAACCAGGGGTGGGTAAAAATTGCAATTTTGGAAGTTGCTGAAGTTTTGTCTCTTTTTCACAGAAATCAATAGCAAATCACCCAGATGTTAGTCCCTGCGAAGATGGAACCCTCTCGGTGAGTATCTGGCCCAAAAACCATTTTGGCTAAAATAGTGCAACAATAGTGGATTAACCAGGGGTGGGTAAAAATTGCAATTTTGGAAGTTGCTGAAGTTTTGTCTCTTTTTCTCAGAAATCAATAGCAAATCACCCAGATGTTAGTCCCTGCGAAGATGGAACCCTCTCGGTGAGTATCTGGCCCAAAAACCATTTTGGCTAAAATAGTGCAACAATAGTGGATTAACCAGGGGTGGGTAAAAATTGCAATTTTGGAAGTTGCTGAAGTTTTGTCTCTTTTTCACAGAAATCAATAGCAAATCACCCAGATGTTAGTCCCTGCGAAGATGGAACCCTCTCGGTGAGTATCTGGCCCAAAAATGATTTTGGCTAAAATAGTGCAACAATAGTGGATTAACCAGGGGTGGGTAAAAATTGCAATTTTGGAAGTTGCTGAAGTTTTGTCTCTTTTTCACAGAAATCAATAGCAAATCACCCAGATGTTAGTCCCTGCGAAGATGGAACCCTCTCGGTGAGTATCTGGCCCAAAAATGATTTTGGCTAAAATAGTGCAACAATAGTGGATTAACCAGGGGTGGGTAAAAATTGCAATTTTGGAAGTTGCTGAAGTTTTGTCTCTTTTTCACAGAAATCAATAGCAAATCACCCAGATGTTAGTCCCTGTGAAGATGGAACCCTCTCGGTGAGTATCTGGCCCAAAAATGATTTTGGCTAAAATAGTGCAACAATAGTGGATTAACCAGGGGTGGGTAAAAAATGCAATTTTGGAAGTTGCTGAAGTTTTGTCTCTTTTTCACAGAAATCAATAGCAAATCACCCAGATGTTAGTCCCTGCGAAGATGGAACCCTCTCGGTGAGTATCTGGCCCAAAAACCATTTTGGCTAAAATAGTGCAACAATAGTGGATTAACCAGGGGTGGGTAAAAATTGCAATTTTAGAAGTTGCTGAAGTTTTGTCTCTTTTTCACAGAAATCAATAGCAAATCACCCAGATGTTAGTCCCTGCGAAGATGGAACCCTCTCGGTGAGTATCTGGCCCAAAAATGATTTTGGCTAAAATAGTGCAACAATAGTGGATTAACCAGGGGTGGGTAAAAATTGCATTTTGGAAGTTGCTGAAGTTTTGTCTCTTTTTCACAGAAATCAATAGCAAATCACCCAGATGTTAGTCCCTGCGAAGATGGAACCCTCTCGGTGAGTATCTGGCCCAAAAACCATTTTGGCTAAAATAGTGCCACAATAGTGGATTAACCAGGGGTGGGTAAAAATTGCAATTTTGGAAGTTGCTGAAGTTTTGTCTCTTTTTCACAGAAATCAATAGCAAATCACCCAGATGTTAGTCCCTGCGAAGATGGAACCCTCTCGGTGAGTATCTGGCCCAAAAACCATTTTGGGTAAAATAGTGCAACAATAGTGGATTAACCAGGGGTGGGTAAAAATTGCAATTTTGGAAGTTGCTGAAGTTTTGTCTCTTTTTCACAGAAATCAATAGCAAATCACCCAGATGTTAGTCCCTGCGAAGATGGAACCCTCTCGGTGAGTATCTGGCCCAAAAACCATTTTGGCTAAAATAGTGCAACAATAGTGGATTAACCAGGGGTGGGTAAAAATTGCAATTTTGGAAGTTGCTGAAGTTTTGTCTCTTTTTCACAGAAATCAATAGCAAATCACCCAGATGTTAGTCCCTGCGAAGATGGAACCCTCTCGGTGAGTATCTGGCCCAAAAACCATTTTGGCTAAAATAGTGCAACAATAGTGGATTAACCAGGGGTGGGTAAAAATTGCAATTTTGGAAGTTGCTGAAGTTTTGTCTCTTTTTCTCAGAAATCAATAGCAAATCACCCAGATGTTAGTCCCTGCGAAGATGGAACCCTCTCGGTGAGTATCTGGCCCAAAAACCATTTTGGCTAAAATAGTGCAACAATAGTGGATTAACCAGGGGTGGGTAAAAATTGCAATTTTGGAAGTTGCTGAAGTTTTGTCTCTTTTTCACAGAAATCAATAGCAAATCACCCAGATGTTAGTCCCTGCGAAGATGGAACCCTCTCGGTGAGTATCTGGCCCAAAAATGATTTTGGCTAAAATAGTGCAACAATAGTGGATTAACCAGGGGTGGGTAAAAATTGCAATTTTGGAAGTTGCTGAAGTTTTGTCTCTTTTTCACAGAAATCAATAGCAAATCACCCAGATGTTAGTCCCTGCGAAGATGGAACCCTCTCGGTGAGTATCTGGCCCAAAAATTATTTTGGCTAAAATAGTGCAACAATAGTGGATTAACCAGGGGTGGGTAAAAATTGCAATTTTGGAAGTTGCTGAAGTTTTGTCTCTTTTTCACAGAAATCAATAGCAAATCACCCAGATGTTAGTCCCTGCGAAGATGGAACCCTCTCGGTGAGTATCTGGCCCAAAAATGATTTTGGCTAAAATAGTGCAACAATAGTGGATTAACCAGGGGTGGGTAAAAATTGCAATTTTGGAAGTTGCTGAAGTTTTGTCTCTTTTTCACAGAAATCAATAGCAAATCACCCAGATGTTAGTCCCTGAGAAGATGGAACCCTCTCGGTGAGTATCTGGCCCAAAAACCATTTTGGCTAAAATAGTGCAACAATAGTGGATTAACCAGGGGTGGGTAAAAATTGCAATTTTAGAAGTTGCTGAAGTTTTGTCTCTTTTTCACAGAAATCAATAGCAAATCACCCAGATGTTAGTCCCTGCGAAGATGGAACCCTCTCGGTGAGTATCTGGCCCAAAAATGATTTTGGCTAAAATAGTGCAACAATAGTGGATTAACCAGGGGTGGGTAAAAATTGCATTTTGGAAGTTGCTGAAGTTTTGTCTCTTTTTCACAGAAATCAATAGCAAATCACCCAGATGTTAGTCCCTGCGAAGATGGAACCCTCTCGGTGAGTATCTGGCCCAAAAACCATTTTGGCTAAAATAGTGCCACAATAGTGGATTAACCAGGGGTGGGTAAAAATTGCAATTTTGGAAGTTGCTGAAGTTTTGTCTCTTTTTCACAGAAATCAATAGCAAATCACCCAGATGTTAGTCCCTGCGAAGATGGAACCCTCTCGGTGAGTATCTGGCCCAAAAACCATTTTGGCTAAAATAGTGCAACAATAGTGGATTAACCAGGGGTGGGTAAAAATTGCAATTTTGGAAGTTGCTGAAGTTTTGTCTCTTTTTCACAGAAATCAATAGCAAATCACCCAGATGTTAGTCCCTGCGAAGATGGAACCCTCTCAGTGAGTATCTGGCCCAAAAACCATTTTGGCTAAAATAGTGCAACAATAGTGGATTAACCAGGGGTGGGTAAAAATTGCAATTTTGGAAGTTGCTGAAGTTTTGTCTCTTTTTCTCAGAAATCAATAGCAAATCACCCAGATGTTAGTCCCTGCGAAGATGGAACCCTCTCGGTGAGTATCTGGCCCAAAAACCATTTTGGCTAAAATAGTGCAACAATAGTGGATTAACCAGGGGTGGGTAAAAATTGCAATTTTGGAAGTTGCTGAAGTTTTGTCTCTTTTTCACAGAAATCAATAGCAAATCACCCAGATGTCAGTCCCTGCGAAGATGGAACCCTCTCGGTGAGTATCTGGCCCAAAAATGATTTTGGCTAAAATAGTGCAACAATAGTGGATTAACCAGGGGTGGGTAAAAATTGCAATTTTGGAAGTTGCTGAAGTTTTGTCTCTTTTTCACAGAAATCAATAGCAAATCACCCAGATGTTAGTCCCTGCGAAGATGGAACCCTCTCGGTGAGTATCTGGCCCAAAAATTATTTTGGCTAAAATAGTGCAACAATAGTGGATTAACCAGGGGTGGGTAAAAATTGCAATTTTGGAAGTTGCTGAAGTTTTGTCTCTTTTTCACAGAAATCAATAGCAAATCACCCAGATGTTAGTCCCTGCGAAGATGGAACCCTCTCGGTGAGTATCTGGCCCAAAAATGATTTTGGCTAAAATAGTGCAACAATAGTGGATTAACCAGGGGTGGGTAAAAATTGCAATTTTGGAAGTTGCTGAAGTTTTGTCTCTTTTTCACAGAAATCAATAGCAAATCACCCAGATGTTAGTCCCTGAGAAGATGGAACCCTCTCGGTGAGTATCTGGCCCAAAAACCATTTTGGCTAAAATAGTGCAACAATAGTGGATTAACCAGGGGTGGGTAAAAATTGCAATTTTAGAAGTTGCTGAAGTTTTGTCTCTTTTTCACAGAAATCAATAGCAAATCACCCAGATGTTAGTCCCTGCGAAGATGGAACCCTCTCGGTGAGTATCTGGCCCAAAAATGATTTTGGCTAAAATAGTGCAACAATAGTGGATTAACCAGGGGTGGGTAAAAATTGCATTTTGGAAGTTGCTGAAGTTTTGTCTCTTTTTCACAGAAATCAATAGCAAATCACCCAGATGTTAGTCCCTGCGAAGATGGAACCCTCTCGGTGAGTATCTGGCCCAAAAACCATTTTGGCTAAAATAGTGCCACAATAGTGGATTAACCAGGGGTGGGTAAAAATTGCAATTTTGGAAGTTGCTGAAGTTTTGTCTCTTTTTCACAGAAATCAATAGCAAATCACCCAGATGTTAGTCCCTGCGAAGATGGAACCCTCTCGGTGAGTATCTGGCCCAAAAACCATTTTGGCTAAAATAGTGCAACAATAGTGGATTAACCAGGGGTGGGTAAAAATTGCAATTTTGGAAGTTGCTGAAGTTTTGTCTCTTTTTCACAGAAATCAATAGCAAATCACCCAGATGTTAGTCCCTGCGAAGATGGAACCCTCTCGGTGAGTATCTGGCCCAAAAACCATTTTGGCTAAAATAGTGCAACAATAGTGGATTAACCAGGGGTGGGTAAAAATTGCAATTTTGGAAGTTGCTGAAGTTTTGTCTCTTTTTCACAGAAATCAATAGCAAATCACCCAGATGTTAGTCCCTGCGAAGATGGAACCCTCTCGGTGAGTATCTGGCCCAAAAACCATTTTGGCTAAAATAGTGCAACAATAGTGGATTAACCAGGGGTGGGTAAAAATTGCAATTTTGGAAGTTGCTGAAGTTTTGTCTCTTTTTCTCAGAAATCAATAGCAAATCACCCAGATGTTAGTCCCTGCGAAGATGGAACCCTCTCGGTGAGTATCTGGCCCAAAAACCATTTTGGCTAAAATAGTGCAACAATAGTGGATTAACCAGGGGTGGGTAAAAATTGCAATTTTGGAAGTTGCTGAAGTTTTGTCTCTTTTTCACAGAAATCAATAGCAAATCACCCAGATGTTAGTCCCTGCGAAGATGGAACCCTCTCGGTGAGTATCTGGCCCAAAAATGATTTTGGCTAAAATAGTGCAACAATAGTGGATTAACCAGGGGTGGGTAAAAATTGCAATTTTGGAAGTTGCTGAAGTTTTGTCTCTTTTTCACAGAAATCAATAGCAAATCACCCAGATGTTAGTCCCTGCGAAGATGGAACCCTCTCGGTGAGTATCTGGCCCAAAAACCATTTTGGCTAAAATAGTGCAACAATAGTGGATTAACCAGGGGTGGGTAAAAATTGCAATTTTGGAAGTTGCTGAAGTTTTGTCTCTTTTTCACAGAAATCAATAGCAAATCACCCAGATGTTAGTCCCTGCGAAGATGGAACCCTCTCGGTGAGTATCTGGCCCAAAAACCATTTTGGCTAAAATAGTGCAACAATAGTGGATTAACCAGGGGTGGGTAAAAATTGCAATTTTGGAAGTTGCTGAAGTTTTGTCTCTTTTTCACAGAAATCAATAGCAAATCACCCAGATGTTAGTCCCTGCGAAGATGGAACCCTCTCGGTGAGTATCTGGCCCAAAAATTATTTTGGCTAAAATAGTGCAACAATAGTGGATTAACCAGGGGTGGGTAAAAATTGCAATTTTGGAAGTTGCTGAAGTTTTGTCTCTTTTTCACAGAAATCAATAGCAAATCACCCAGATGTTAGTCCCTGAGAAGATGGAACCCTCTCGGTGAGTATCTGGCCCAAAAATGATTTTGGCTAAAATAGTGCAACAATAGTGGATTAACCAGGGGTGGGTAAAAATTGCATTTTGGAAGTTGCTGAAGTTTTGTCTCTTTTTCACAGAAATCAATAGCAAATCACCCAGATGTTAGTCCCTGCGAAGATGGAACCCTCTCGGTGAGTATCTGGCCCAAAAATTATTTTGGCTAAAATAGTGCAACAATAGTGGATTAACCAGGGGTGGGTAAAAATTGCAATTTTGGAAGTTGCTGAAGTTTTGTCTCTTTTTCACAGAAATCAATAGCAAATCACCCAGATGTTAGTCCCTGCGAAGATGGAACCCTCTCGGTGAGTATCTGGCCCAAAAATGATTTTGGCTAAAATAGTGCAACAATAGTGGATTAACCAGGGGTGGGTAAAAATTGCAATTTTGGAAGTTGCTGAAGTTTTGTCTCTTTTTCACAGAAATCAATAGCAAATCACCCAGATGTTAGTCCCTGAGAAGATGGAACCCTCTCGGTGAGTATCTGGCCCAAAAACCATTTTGGCTAAAATAGTGCAACAATAGTGGATTAACCAGGGGTGGGTAAAAATTGCAATTTTAGAAGTTGCTGAAGTTTTGTCTCTTTTTCACAGAAATCAATAGCAAATCACCCAGATGTTAGTCCCTGCGAAGATGGAACCCTCTCGGTGAGTATCTGGCCCAAAAATGATTTTGGCTAAAATAGTGCAACAATAGTGGATTAACCAGGGGTGGGTAAAAATTGCATTTTGGAAGTTGCTGAAGTTTTGTCTCTTTTTCACAGAAATCAATAGCAAATCACCCAGATGTTAGTCCCTGCGAAGATGGAACCCTCTCGGTGAGTATCTGGCCCAAAAACCATTTTGGCTAAAATAGTGCCACAATAGTGGATTAACCAGGGGTGGGTAAAAATTGCAATTTTGGAAGTTGCTGAAGTTTTGTCTCTTTTTCACAGAAATCAATAGCAAATCACCCAGATGTTAGTCCCTGCGAAGATGGAACCCTCTCGGTGAGTATCTGGCCCAAAAACCATTTTGGCTAAAATAGTGCAACAATAGTGGATTAACCAGGGGTGGGTAAAAATTGCAATTTTGGAAGTTGCTGAAGTTTTGTCTCTTTTTCACAGAAATCAATAGCAAATCACCCAGATGTTAGTCCCTGCGAAGATGGAACCCTCTCGGTGAGTATCTGGCCCAAAAACCATTTTGGCTAAAATAGTGCAACAATAGTGGATTAACCAGGGGTGGGTAAAAATTGCAATCTTGGAAGTTGCTGAAGTTTTGTCTCTTTTTCACAGAAATCAATAGCAAATCACCCAGATGTTAGTCCCTGCGAAGATGGAACCCTCTCGGTGAGTATCTGGCCCAAAAACCATTTTGGCTAAAATAGTGCAACAATAGTGGATTAACCAGGGGTGGGTAAAAATTGCAATTTTGGAAGTTGCTGAAGTTTTGTCTCTTTTTCTCAGAAATCAATAGCAAATCACCCAGATGTTAGTCCGTGCGAAGATGGAACCCTCTCGGTGAGTATCTGGCCCAAAAACCATTTTGGCTAAAATAGTGCAACAATAGTGGATTAACCAGGGGTGGGTAAAAATTGCAATTTTGGAAGTTGCTGAAGTTTTGTCTCTTTTTCACAGAAATCAATAGCAAATCACCCAGATGTTAGTCCCTGCGAAGATGGAACCCTCTCGGTGAGTATCTGGCCCAAAAACTATTTTGGCTAAAATAGTGCAACAATAGTGGATTAACCAGGGGTGGGTAAAAATTGCAATTTTGGAAGTTGCTGAAGTTTTGTCTCTTTTTCACAGAAATCAATAGCAAATCACCCAGATGTTAGTCCCTGCGAAGATGGAACCCTCTCGGTGAGTATCTGGCCCAAAAATTATTTTGGCTAAAATAGTGCAACAATAGTGGATTAACCAGGGGTGGGTAAAAATTGCAATTTTGGAAGTTGCTGAAGTTTTGTCTCTTTTTCACAGAAATCAATAGCAAATCACCCAGATGTTAGTCCCTGCGAAGATGGAACCCTCTCGGTGAGTATCTGGCCCAAAAATTATTTTGGCTAAAATAGTGCAACAATAGTGGATTAACCAGGGGTGGGTAAAAATTGCAATTTTGGAAGTTGCTGAAGTTTTGTCTCTTTTTCACAGAAATCAATAGCAAATCACCCAGATGTTAGTCCCTGCGAAGATGGAACCCTCTCGGTGAGTATCTGGCCCAAAAACCATTTTGGCTAAAATAGTGCAACAATAGTGGATTAACCAGGGGTGGGTAAAAATTGCAATTTTGGAAGTTGCTGAAGTTTTGTCTCTTTTTCACAGAAATCAATAGCAAATCACCCAGATGTTAGTCCCTGCGAAGATGGAACCCTCTCGGTGAGTATCTGGCCCAAAAATGATTTTGGCTAAAATAGTGCAACAATAGTGGATTAACCAGGGGTGGGTAAAAATTGCATTTTGGAAGTTGCTGAAGTTTTGTCTCTTTTTCACAGAAATCAATAGCAAATCACCCAGATGTTAGTCCCTGCGAAGATGGAACCCTCTCGGTGAGTATCTGGCCCAAAAACCATTTTGGCTAAAATAGTGCCACAATAGTGGATTAACCAGGGGTGGGTAAAAATTGCAATTTTGGAAGTTGCTGAAGTTTTGTCTCTTTTTCACAGAAATCAATAGCAAATCACCCAGATGTTAGTCCCTGCGAAGATGGAACCCTCTCGGTGAGTATCTGGCCCAAAAACCATTTTGGCTAAAATAGTGCAACAATAGTGGATTAACCAGGGGTGGGTAAAAATTGCAATTTTGGAAGTTGCTGAAGTTTTGTCTCTTTTTCACAGAAATCAATAGCAAATCACCCAGATGTTAGTCCCTGCGAAGATGGAACCCTCTCGGTGAGTATCTGGCCCAAAAACCATTTTGGCTAAAATAGTGCAACAATAGTGGATTAACCAGGGGTGGGTAAAAATTGCAATTTTGGAAGTTGCTGAAGTTTTGTCTCTTTTTCACAGAAATCAATAGCAAATCACCCAGATGTTAGTCCCTGCGAAGATGGAACCCTCTCGGTGAGTATCTGGCCCAAAAACCATTTTGGCTAAAATAGTGCAACAATAGTGGATTAACCAGGGGTGGGTAAAAATTGCAATTTTGGAAGTTGCTGAAGTTTTGTCTCTTTTTCTCAGAAATCAATAGCAAATCACCCAGATGTTAGTCCCTGCGAAGATGGAACCCTCTCGGTGAGTATCTGGCCCAAAAACCATTTTGGCTAAAATAGTGCAACAATAGTGGATTAACCAGGGGTGGGTAAAAATTGCAATTTTGGAAGTTGCTGAAGTTTTGTCTCTTTTTCACAGAAATCAATAGCAAATCACCCAGATGTTAGTCCCTGCGAAGATGGAACCCTCTCGGTGAGTATCTGGCCCAAAAACCATTTTGGCTAAAATAGTGCAACAATAGTGGATTAACCAGGGGTGGGTAAAAATTGCAATTTTGGAAGTTGCTGAAGTTTTGTCTCTTTTTCACAGAAATCAATAGCAAATCACCCAGATGTTAGTCCCTGCGAAGATGGAACCCTCTCGGTGAGTATCTGGCCCAAAAACCATTTTGGCTAAAATAGTGCAACAATAGTGGATTAACCAGGGGTGGGTAAAAATTGCAATTTTGGAAGTTGCTGAAGTTTTGTCTCTTTTTCACAGAAATCAATAGCAAATCACCCAGATGTTAGTCCCTGCGAAGATGGAACCCTCTCGGTGAGTATCTGGCCCAAAAATGATTTTGGCTAAAATAGTGCAACAATAGTGGATTAACCAGGGGTGGGTAAAAATTGCAATTTTGGAAGTTGCTGAAGTTTTGTCTCTTTTTCACAGAAATCAATAGCAAATCACCCAGATGTTAGTCCCTGAGAAGATGGAACCCTCTCGGTGAGTATCTGGCCCAAAAACGATTTTGGCTAAAATAGTGCAACAATAGTGGATTAACCAGGGGTGGGTAAAAATTGCAATTTTGGAAGTTGCTGAAGTTTTGTCTCTTTTTCACAGAAATCAATAGCAAATCACCCAGATGTTAGTCCCTGAGAAGATGGAACCCTCTCGGTGAGTATCTGGCCCAAAAACCATTTTGGCTAAAATAGTGCAACAATAGTGGATTAACCAGGGGTGGGTAAAAATTGCAATTTTAGAAGTTGCTGAAGTTTTGTCTCTTTTTCACAGAAATCAATAGCAAATCACCCAGATGTTAGTCCCTGCGAAGATGGAACCCTCTCGGTGAGTATCTGGCCCAAAAATGATTTTGGCTAAAATAGTGCAACAATAGTGGATTAACCAGGGGTGGGTAAAAATTGCATTTTGGAAGTTGCTGAAGTTTTGTCTCTTTTTCACAGAAATCAATAGCAAATCACCCAGATGTTAGTCCCTGCGAAGATGGAACCCTCTCGGTGAGTATCTGGCCCAAAAACCATTTTGGCTAAAATAGTGCCACAATAGTGGATTAACCAGGGGTGGGTAAAAATTGCAATTTTGGAAGTTGCTGAAGTTTTGTCTCTTTTTCACAGAAATCAATAGCAAATCACCCAGATGTTAGTCCCTGCGAAGATGGAACCCTCTCGGTGAGTATCTGGCCCAAAAACCATTTTGGCTAAAATAGTGCAACAATAGTGGATTAACCAGGGGTGGGTAAAAATTGCAATTTTGGAAGTTGCTGAAGTTTTGTCTCTTTTTCTCAGAAATCAATAGCAAATCACCCAGATGTTAGTCCCTGCGAAGATGGAACCCTCTCGGTGAGTATCTGGCCCAAAAACCATTTTGGCTAAAATAGTGCAACAATAGTGGATTAACCAGGGGTGGGTAAAAATTGCAATTTTGGAAGTTGCTGAAGTTTTGTCTCTTTTTCACAGAAATCAATAGCAAATCACCCAGATGTTAGTCCCTGCGAAGATGGAACCCTCTCGGTGAGTATCTGGCCCAAAAATGATTTTGGCTAAAATAGTGCAACAATAGTGGATTAACCAGGGGTGGGTAAAAATTGCAATTTTGGAAGTTGCTGAAGTTTTGTCTCTTTTTCACAGAAATCAATAGCAAATCACCCAGATGTTAGTCCCTGCGAAGATGGAACCCTCTCGGTGAGTATCTGGCCCAAAAACCATTTTGGCTAAAATAGTGCAACAATAGTGGATTAACCAGGGGTGGGTAAAAATTGCAATTTTGGAAGTTGCTGAAGTTTTGTCTCTTTTTCACAGAAATCAATAGCAAATCACCCAGATGTTAGTCCCTGCGAAGATGGAACCCTCTCGGTGAGTATCTGGCCCAAAAATTATTTTGGCTAAAATAGTGCAACAATAGTGGATTAACCAGGGGTGGGTAAAAATTGCATTTTGGAAGTTGCTGAAGTTTTGTCTCTTTTTCACAGAAATCAATAGCAAATCACCCAGATGTTAGTCCCTGCGAAGATGGAACCCTCTCGGTGAGTATCTGGCCCAAAAACCATTTTGGCTAAAATAGTGCCACAATAGTGGATTAACCAGGGGTGGGTAAAAATTGCAATTTTGGAAGTTGCTGAAGTTTTGTCTCTTTTTCACAGAAATCAATAGCAAATCACCCAGATGTTAGTCCCTGCGAAGATGGAACCCTCTCGGTGAGTATCTGGCCCAAAAACCATTTTGGCTAAAATAGTGCAACAATAGTGGATTAACCAGGGGTGGGTAAAAATTGCAATTTTGGAAGTTGCTGAAGTTTTGTCTCTTTTTCTCAGAAATCAATAGCAAATCACCCAGATGTTAGTCCCTGCGAAGATGGAACCCTCTCGGTGAGTATCTGGCCCAAAAACCATTTTGGCTAAAATAGTGCAACAATAGTGGATTAACCAGGGGTGGGTAAAAATTGCAATTTTGGAAGTTGCTGAAGTTTTGTCTCTTTTTCACAGAAATCAATAGCAAATCACCCAGATGTTAGTCCCTGCGAAGATGGAACCCTCTCGGTGAGTATCTGGCCCAAAAATGATTTTGGCTAAAATAGTGCAACAATAGTGGATTAACCAGGGGTGGGTAAAAATTGCAATTTTGGAAGTTGCTGAAGTTTTGTCTCTTTTTCACAGAAATCAATAGCAAATCACCCAGATGTTAGTCCCTGCGAAGATGGAACCCTCTCGGTGAGTATCTGGCCCAAAAACCATTTTGGCTAAAATAGTGCAACAATAGTGGATTAACCAGGGGTGGGTAAAAATTGCAATTTTGGAAGTTGCTGAAGTTTTGTCTCTTTTTCACAGAAATCAATAGCAAATCACCCAGATGTTAGTCCCTGCGAAGATGGAACCCTCTCGGTGAGTATCTGGCCCAAAAATTATTTTGGCTAAAATAGTGCAACAATAGTGGATTAACCAGGGGTGGGTAAAAATTGCAATTTTGGAAGTTGCTGAAGTTTTGTCTCTTTTTCACAGAAATCAATAGCAAATCACCCAGATGTTAGTCCCTGCGAAGATGGAACCCTCTCGGTGAGTATCTGGCCCAAAAATGATTTTGGCTAAAATAGTGCAACAATAGTGGATTAACCAGGGGTGGGTAAAAATTGCAATTTTGGAAGTTGCTGAAGTTTTGTCTCTTTTTCACAGAAATCAATAGCAAATCACCCAGATGTTAGTCCCTGAGAAGATGGAACCCTCTCGGTGAGTATCTGGCCCAAAAATGATTTTGGCTAAAATAGTGCAACAATAGTGGATTAACCAGGGGTGGGTAAAAATTGCATTTTGGAAGTTGCTGAAGTTTTGTCTCTTTTTCACAGAAATCAATAGCAAATCACCCAGATGTTAGTCCCTGCGAAGATGGAACCCTCTCGGTGAGTATCTGGCCCAAAAACCATTTTGGCTAAAATAGTGCAACAATAGTGGATTAACCAGGGGTGGGTAAAAATTGCAATTTTGGAAGTTGCTGAAGTTTTGTCTCTTTTTCACAGAAATCAATAGCAAATCACCCAGATGTTAGTCCCTGCGAAGATGGAACCCTCTCGGTGAGTATCTGGCCCAAAAACCATTTTGGCTAAAATAGTGCAACAATAGTGGATTAACCAGGGGTGGGTAAAAATTGCAATTTTGGAAGTTGCTGAAGTTTTGTCTCTTTTTCTCAGAAATCAATAGCAAATCACCCAGATGTTAGTCCCTGCGAAGATGGAACCCTCTCGGTGAGTATCTGGCCCAAAAACCATTTTGGCTAAAATAGTGCAACAATAGTGGATTAACCAGGGGTGGGTAAAAATTGCAATTTTGGAAGTTGCTGAAGTTTTGTCTCTTTTTCACAGAAATCAATAGCAAATCACCCAGATGTTAGTCCCTGCGAAGATGGAACCCTCTCGGTGAGTATCTGGCCCAAAAATGATTTTGGCTAAAATAGTGCAACAATAGTGGATTAACCAGGGGTGGGTAAAAATTGCAATTTTGGAAGTTGCTGAAGTTTTGTCTCTTTTTCACAGAAATCAATAGCAAATCACCCAGATGTTAGTCCCTGCGAAGATGGAACCCTCTCGGTGAGTATCTGGCCCAAAAACCATTTTGGCTAAAATAGTGCAACAATAGTGGATTAACCAGGGGTGGGTAAAAATTGCAATTTTGGAAGTTGCTGAAGTTTTGTCTCTTTTTCTCAGAAATCAATAGCAAATCACCCAGATGTTAGTCCCTGCGAAGATGGAACCCTCTCGGTGAGTATCTGGCCCAAAAACCATTTTGGCTAAAATAGTGCAACAATAGTGGATTAACCAGGGGTGGGTAAAAATTGCAATTTTGGAAGTTGCTGAAGTTTTGTCTCTTT
This sequence comes from Anthopleura sola, assembly GCA_023349425.1. Lineage (NCBI taxonomy): Eukaryota > Metazoa > Cnidaria > Anthozoa > Actiniaria > Actiniidae > Anthopleura > Anthopleura sola. The sequence continues at coordinate 23,522,908 of JALHLI010000001.1, forward strand.
TTCACAGAAATCAATAGCAAATCACCCAGATGTTAGTCCCTGCGAAGATGGAACCCTCTCGGTGAGTATCTGGCCCAAAAATGATTTTGGCTAAAATAGTGCAACAATAGTGGATTAACCAGGGGTGGGTAAAAATTGCAATTTTGGAAGTTGCTGAAGTTTTGTCTCTTTTTCACAGAAATCAATAGCAAATCACCCAGATGTTAGTCCCTGCGAAGATGGAACCCTCTCGGTGAGTATCTGGCCCAAAAACCATTTTGGCTAAAATAGTGCAACAATAGTGGATTAACCAGGGGTGGGTAAAAATTGCAATTTTGGAAGTTGCTGAAGTTTTGTCTCTTTTTCTCAGAAATCAATAGCAAATCACCCAGATGTTAGTCCCTGCGAAGATGGAACCCTCTCGGTGAGTATCTGGCCCAAAAACCATTTTGGCTAAAATAGTGCAACAATAGTGGATTAACCAGGGGTGGGTAAAAATTGCAATTTTGGAAGTTGCTGAAGTTTTGTCTCTTTTTCACAGAAATCAATAGCAAATCACCCAGATGTTAGTCCCTGCGAAGATGGAACCCTCTCGGTGAGTATCTGGCCCAAAAATGATTTTGGCTAAAATAGTGCAACAATAGTGGATTAACCAGGGGTGGGTAAAAATTGCAATTTTGGAAGTTGCTGAAGTTTTGTCTCTTTTTCACAGAAATCAATAGCAAATCACCCAGATGTTAGTCCCTGCGAAGATGGAACCCTCTCGGTGAGTATCTGGCCCAAAAACCATTTTGGCTAAAATAGTGCAACAATAGTGGATTAACCAGGGGTGGGTAAAAATTGCAATTTTGGAAGTTGCTGAAGTTTTGTCTCTTTTTCTCAGAAATCAATAGCAAATCACCCAGATGTTAGTCCCTGCGAAGATGGAACCCTCTCGGTGAGTATCTGGCCCAAAAACCATTTTGGCTAAAATAGTGCAACAATAGTGGATTAACCAGGGGTGGGTAAAAATTGCAATTTTGGAAGTTGCTGAAGTTTTGTCTCTTTTTCACAGAAATCAATAGCAAATCACCCAGATGTTAGTCCCTGCGAAGATGGAACCCTCTCGGTGAGTATCTGGCCCAAAAATGATTTTGGCTAAAATAGTGCAACAATAGTGGATTAACCAGGGGTGGGTAAAAATTGCAATTTTGGAAGTTGCTGAAGTTTTGTCTCTTTTTCACAGAAATCAATAGCAAATCACCCAGATGTTAGTCCCTGCGAAGATGGAACCCTCTCGGTGAGTATCTGGCCCAAAAACCATTTTGGCTAAAATAGTGCAACAATAGTGGATTAACCAGGGGTGGGTAAAAATTGCAATTTTGGAAGTTGCTGAAGTTTTGTCTCTTTTTCACAGAAATCAATAGCAAATCACCCAGATGTTAGTCCCTGCGAAGATGGAACCCTCTCGGTGAGTATCTGGCCCAAAAACCATTTTGGCTAAAATAGTGCAACAATAGTGGATTAACCAGGGGTGGGTAAAAATTGCAATTTTGGAAGTTGCTGAAGTTTTGTCTCTTTTTCACAGAAATCAATAGCAAATCACCCAGATGTTAGTCCCTGCGAAGATGGAACCCTCTCGGTGAGTATCTGGCCCAAAAATTATTTTGGCTAAAATAGTGCAACAATAGTGGATTAACCAGGGGTGGGTAAAAATTGCAATTTTGGAAGTTGCTGAAGTTTTGTCTCTTTTTCACAGAAATCAATAGCAAATCACCCAGATGTTAGTCCCTGCGAAGATGGAACCCTCTCGGTGAGTATCTGGCCCAAAAATGATTTTGGCTAAAATAGTGCAACAATAGTGGATTAACCAGGGGTGGGTAAAAATTGCAATTTTGGAAGTTGCTGAAGTTTTGTCTCTTTTTCACAGAAATCAATAGCAAATCACCCAGATGTTAGTCCCTGAGAAGATGGAACCCTCTCGGTGAGTATCTGGCCCAAAAATGATTTTGGCTAAAATAGTGCAACAATAGTGGATTAACCAGGGGTGGGTAAAAATTGCATTTTGGAAGTTGCTGAAGTTTTGTCTCTTTTTCACAGAAATCAATAGCAAATCACCCAGATGTTAGTCCCTGCGAAGATGGAACCCTCTCGGTGAGTATCTGGCCCAAAAACCATTTTGGCTAAAATAGTGCCACAATAGTGGATTAACCAGGGGTGGGTAAAAATTGCAATTTTGGAAGTTGCTGAAGTTTTGTCTCTTTTTCACAGAAATCAATAGCAAATCACCCAGATGTTAGTCCCTGCGAAGATGGAACCCTCTCGGTGAGTATCTGGCCCAAAAACCATTTTGGGTAAAATAGTGCAACAATAGTGGATTAACCAGGGGTGGGTAAAAATTGCAATTTTGGAAGTTGCTGAAGTTTTGTCTCTTTTTCACAGAAATCAATAGCAAATCACCCAGATGTTAGTCCCTGCGAAGATGGAACCCTCTCGGTGAGTATCTGGCCCAAAAACCATTTTGGCTAAAATAGTGCAACAATAGTGGATTAACCAGGGGTGGGTAAAAATTGCAATTTTGGAAGTTGCTGAAGTTTTGTCTCTTTTTCACAGAAATCAATAGCAAATCACCCAGATGTTAGTCCCTGCGAAGATGGAACCCTCTCGGTGAGTATCTGGCCCAAAAATGATTTTGGCTAAAATAGTGCAACAATAGTGGATTAACCAGGGGTGGGTAAAAATTGCAATTTTGGAAGTTGCTGAAGTTTTGTCTCTTTTTCACAGAAATCAATAGCAAATCACCCAGATGTTAGTCCCTGCGAAGATGGAACCCTCTCGGTGAGTATCTGGCCCAAAAACCATTTTGGCTAAAATAGTGCAACAATAGTGGATTAACCAGGGGTGGGTAAAAATTGCAATTTTGGAAGTTGCTGAAGTTTTGTCTCTTTTTCACAGAAATCAATAGCAAATCACCCAGATGTTAGTCCCTGCGAAGATGGAACCCTCTCGGTGAGTATCTGGCCCAAAAACCATTTTGGCTAAAATAGTGCAACAATAGTGGATTAACCAGGGGTGGGTAAAAATTGCAATTTTGGAAGTTGCTGAAGTTTTGTCTCTTTTTCACAGAAATCAATAGCAAATCACCCAGATGTTAGTCCCTGCGAAGATGGAACCCTCTCGGTGAGTATCTGGCCCAAAAATGATTTTGGCTAAAATAGTGCAACAATAGTGGATTAACCAGGGGTGGGTAAAAATTGCAATTTTGGAAGTTGCTGAAGTTTTGTCTCTTTTTCACAGAAATCAATAGCAAATCACCCAGATGTTAGTCCCTGCGAAGATGGAACCCTCTCGGTGAGTATCTGGCCCAAAAATGATTTTGGCTAAAATAGTGCAACAATAGTGGATTAACCAGGGGTGGGTAAAAATTGCAATTTTGGAAGTTGCTGAAGTTTTGTCTCTTTTTCACAGAAATCAATAGCAAATCACCCAGATGTTAGTCCCTGAGAAGATGGAACCCTCTCGGTGAGTATCTGGCCCAAAAACCATTTTGGCTAAAATAGTGCAACAATAGTGGATTAACCAGGGGTGGGTAAAAATTGCAATTTTGGAAGTTGCTGAAGTTTTGTCTCTTTTTCACAGAAATCAATAGCAAATCACCCAGATGTTAGTCCCTGCGAAGATGGAACCCTCTCGGTGAGTATCTGGCCCAAAAATGATTTTGGCTAAAATAGTGCAACAATAGTTGATTAACCAGGGGTGGGTAAAAATTGCATTTTGGAAGTTGCTGAAGTTTTGTCTCTTTTTCACAGAAATCAATAGCAAATCACCCAGATGTTAGTCCCTGCGAAGATGGAACCCTCTCGGTGAGTATCTGGCCCAAAAACCATTTTGGCTAAAATAGTGCCACAATAGTGGATTAACCAGGGGTGGGTAAAAATTGCAATTTTGGAAGTTGCTGAAGTTTTGTCTCTTTTTCACAGAAATCAATAGCAAATCACCCAGATGTTAGTCCCTGCGAAGATGGAACCCTCTCGGTGAGTATCTGGCCCAAAAACCATTTTGGGTAAAATAGTGCAACAATAGTGGATTAACCAGGGGTGGGTAAAAATTGCAATTTTGGAAGTTGCTGAAGTTTTGTCTCTTTTTCACAGAAATCAATAGCAAATCACCCAGATGTTAGTCCCTGCGAAGATGGAACCCTCTCGGTGAGTATCTGGCCCAAAAACCATTTTGGCTAAAATAGTGCAACAATAGTGGATTAACCAGGGGTGGGTAAAAATTGCAATTTTGGAAGTTGCTGAAGTTTTGTCTCTTTTTCACAGAAATCAATAGCAAATCACCCAGATGTTAGTCCCTGCGAAGATGGAACCCTCTCGGTGAGTATCTGGCCCAAAAACCATTTTGGCTAAAATAGTGCAACAATAGTGGATTAACCAGGGGTGGGTAAAAATTGCAATTTTGGAAGTTGCTGAAGTTTTGTCTCTTTTTCTCAGAAATCAATAGCAAATCACCCAGATGTTAGTCCCTGCGAAGATGGAACCCTCTCGGTGAGTATCTGGCCCAAAAACCATTTTGGCTAAAATAGTGCAACAATAGTGGATTAACCAGGGGTAGGTAAAAATTGCAATTTTGGAAGTTGCTGAAGTTTTGTCTCTTTTTCACAGAAATCAATAGCAAATCACCCAGATGTTAGTCCCTGCGAAGATGGAACCCTCTCGGTGAGTATCTGGCCCAAAAATGATTTTGGCTAAAATAGTGCAACAATAGTGGATTAACCAGGGGTGGGTAAAAATTGCAATTTTGGAAGTTGCTGAAGTTTTGTCTCTTTTTCACAGAAATCAATAGCAAATCACCCAGATGTTAGTCCCTGCGAAGATGGAACCCTCTCGGTGAGTATCTGGCCCAAAAATGATTTTGGCTAAAATAGTGCAACAATAGTGGATTAACCAGGGGTGGGTAAAAATTGCAATTTTGGAAGTTGCTGAAGTTTTGTCTCTTTTTCACAGAAATCAATAGCAAATCACCCAGATGTTAGTCCCTGCGAAGATGGAACCCTCTCGGTGAGTATCTGGCCCAAAAATGATTTTGGCTAAAATAGTGCAACAATAGTGGATTAACCAGGGGTGGGTAAAAATTGCAATTTTGGAAGTTGCTGAAGTTTTGTCTCTTTTTCACAGAAATCAATAGCAAATCACCCAGATGTTAGTCCCTGAGAAGATGGAACCCTCTCGGTGAGTATCTGGCCCAAAAACCATTTTGGCTAAAATAGTGCAACAATAGTGGATTAACCAGGGGTGGGTAAAAATTGCAATTTTAGAAGTTGCTGAAGTTTTGTCTCTTTTTCACAGAAATCAATAGCAAATCACCCAGATGTTAGTCCCTGCGAAGATGGAACCCTCTCGGTGAGTATCTGGCCCAAAAATGATTTTGGCTAAAATAGTGCAACAATAGTGGATTAACCAGGGGTGGGTAAAAATTGCATTTTGGAAGTTGCTGAAGTTTTGTCTCTTTTTCACAGAAATCAATAGCAAATCACCCAGATGTTAGTCCCTGCGAAGATGGAACCCTCTCGGTGAGTATCTGGCCCAAAAACCATTTTGGCTAAAATAGTGCCACAATAGTGGATTAACCAGGGGTGGGTAAAAATTGCAATTTTGGAAGTTGCTGAAGTTTTGTCTCTTTTTCACAGAAATCAATAGCAAATCACCCAGATGTTAGTCCCTGCGAAGATGGAACCCTCTCGGTGAGTATCTGGCCCAAAAACCATTTTGGCTAAAATAGTGCAACAATAGTGGATTAACCAGGGGTGGGTAAAAATTGCAATTTTGGAAGTTGCTGAAGTTTTGTCTCTTTTTCACAGAAATCAATAGCAAATCACCCAGATGTTAGTCCCTGCGAAGATGGAACCCTCTCGGTGAGTATCTGGCCCAAAAACCATTTTGGCTAAAATAGTGCAACAATAGTGGATTAACCAGGGGTGGGTAAAAATTGCAATTTTGGAAGTTGCTGAAGTTTTGTCTCTTTTTCACAGAAATCAATAGCAAATCACCCAGATGTTAGTCCCTGCGAAGATGGAACCCTCTCGGTGAGTATCTGGCCCAAAAACCATTTTGGCTAAAATAGTGCAACAATAGTGGATTAACCAGGGGTGGGTAAAAATTGCAATTTTGGAAGTTGCTGAAGTTTTGTCTCTTTTTCTCAGAAATCAATAGCAAATCACCCAGATGTTAGTCCCTGCGAAGATGGAACCCTCTCGGTGAGTATCTGGCCCAAAAACCATTTTGGCTAAAATAGTGCAACAATAGTGGATTAACCAGGGGTGGGTAAAAATTGCAATTTTGGAAGTTGCTGAAGTTTTGTCTCTTTTTCACAGAAATCAATAGCAAATCACCCAGATGTTAGTCCCTGCGAAGATGGAACCCTCTCGGTGAGTATCTGGCCCAAAAACCATTTTGGCTAAAATAGTGCAACAATAGTGGATTAACCAGGGGTGGGTAAAAATTGCAATTTTGGAAGTTGCTGAAGTTTTGTCTCTTTTTCTCAGAAATCAATAGCAAATCACCCAGATGTTAGTCCCTGCGAAGATGGAACCCTCTCGGTGAGTATCTGGCCCAAAAACCATTTTGGCTAAAATAGTGCAACAATAGTGGATTAACCAGGGGTGGGTAAAAATTGCAATTTTGGAAGTTGCTGAAGTTTTGTCTCTTTTTCACAGAAATCAATAGCAAATCACCCAGATGTTAGTCCCTGCGAAGATGGAACCCTCTCGGTGAGTATCTGGCCCAAAAATGATTTTGGCTAAAATAGTGCAACAATAGTGGATTAACCAGGGGTGGGTAAAAATTGCAATTTTGGAAGTTGCTGAAGTTTTGTCTCTTTTTCACAGAAATCAATAGCAAATCACCCAGATGTTAGTCCCTGCGAAGATGGAACCCTCTCGGTGAGTATCTGGCCCAAAAATGATTTTGGCTAAAATAGTGCAACAATAGTGGATTAACCAGGGGTGGGTAAAAATTGCAATTTTGGAAGTTGCTGAAGTTTTGTCTCTTTTTCACAGAAATCAATAGCAAATCACCCAGATGTTAGTCCCTGCGAAGATGGAACCCTCTCGGTGAGTATCTGGCCCAAAAATGATTTTGGCTAAAATAGTGCAACAATAGTGGATTAACCAGGGGTGGGTAAAAATTGCAATTTTGGAAGTTGCTGAAGTTTTGTCTCTTTTTCACAGAAATCAATAGCAAATCACCCAGATGTTAGTCCCTGCGAAGATGGAACCCTCTCGGTGAGTATCTGGCCCAAAAACCATTTTGGCTAAAATAGTGCAACAATAGTGGATTAACCAGGGGTGGGTAAAAATTGCAATTTTGGAAGTTGCTGAAGTTTTGTCTCTTTTTCACAGAAATCAATAGCAAATCACCCAGATGTTAGTCCCTGCGAAGATGGAACCCTCTCGGTGAGTATCTGGCCCAAAAACCATTTTGGCTAAAATAGTGCAACAATAGTGGATTAACCAGGGGTGGGTAAAAATTGCAATTTTGGAAGTTGCTGAAGTTTTGTCTCTTTTTCTCAGAAATCAATAGCAAATCACCCAGATGTTAGTCCCTGCGAAGATGGAACCCTCTCGGTGAGTATCTGGCCCAAAAACCATTTTGGCTAAAATAGTGCAACAATAGTGGATTAACCAGGGGTGGGTAAAAATTGCAATTTTGGAAGTTGCTGAAGTTTTGTCTCTTTTTCACAGAAATCAATAGCAAATCACCCAGATGTTAGTCCCTGCGAAGATGGAACCCTCTCGGTGAGTATCTGGCCCAAAAATGATTTTGGCTAAAATAGTGCAACAATAGTGGATTAACCAGGGGTGGGTAAAAATTGCAATTTTGGAAGTTGCTGAAGTTTTGTCTCTTTTTCACAGAAATCAATAGCAAATCACCCAGATGTTAGTCCCTGCGAAGATGGAACCCTCTCGGTGAGTATCTGGCCCAAAAACCATTTTGGCTAAAATAGTGCAACAATAGTGGATTAACCAGGGGTGGGTAAAAATTGCAATTTTGGAAGTTGCTGAAGTTTTGTCTCTTTTTCACAGAAATCAATAGCAAATCACCCAGATGTTAGTCCCTGCGAAGATGGAACCCTCTCGGTGAGTATCTGGCCCAAAAACCATTTTGGCTAAAATAGTGCAACAATAGTGGATTAACCAGGGGTGGGTAAAAATTGCAATTTTGGAAGTTGCTGAAGTTTTGTCTCTTTTTCACAGAAATCAATAGCAAATCACCCAGATGTTAGTCCCTGCGAAGATGGAACCCTCTCGGTGAGTATCTGGCCCAAAAATTATTTTGGCTAAAATAGTGCAACAATAGTGGATTAACCAGGGGTGGGTAAAAATTGCAATTTTGGAAGTTGCTGAAGTTTTGTCTCTTTTTCACAGAAATCAATAGCAAATCACCCAGATGTTAGTCCCTGCGAAGATGGAACCCTCTCGGTGAGTATCTGGCCCAAAAATGATTTTGGCTAAAATAGTGCAACAATAGTGGATTAACCAGGGGTGGGTAAAAATTGCAATTTTGGAAGTTGCTGAAGTTTTGTCTCTTTTTCACAGAAATCAATAGCAAATCACCCAGATGTTAGTCCCTGAGAAGATGGAACCCTCTCGGTGAGTATCTGGCCCAAAAATGATTTTGGCTAAAATAGTGCAACAATAGTGGATTAACCAGGGGTGGGTAAAAATTGCATTTTGGAAGTTGCTGAAGTTTTGTCTCTTTTTCACAGAAATCAATAGCAAATCACCCAGATGTTAGTCCCTGCGAAGATGGAACCCTCTCGGTGAGTATCTGGCCCAAAAACCATTTTGGCTAAAATAGTGCCACAATAGTGGATTAACCAGGGGTGGGTAAAAATTGCAATTTTGGAAGTTGCTGAAGTTTTGTCTCTTTTTCACAGAAATCAATAGCAAATCACCCAGATGTTAGTCCCTGCGAAGATGGAACCCTCTCGGTGAGTATCTGGCCCAAAAACCATTTTGGGTAAAATAGTGCAACAATAGTGGATTAACCAGGGGTGGGTAAAAATTGCAATTTTGGAAGTTGCTGAAGTTTTGTCTCTTTTTCACAGAAATCAATAGCAAATCACCCAGATGTTAGTCCCTGAGAAGATGGAACCCTCTCGGTGAGTATCTGGCCCAAAAACCATTTTGGCTAAAATAGTGCAACAATAGTGGATTAACCAGGGGTGGGTAAAAATTGCAATTTTGGAAGTTGCTGAAGTTTTGTCTCTTTTTCACAGAAATCAATAGCAAATCACCCAGATGTTAGTCCCTGCGAAGATGGAACCCTCTCGGTGAGTATCTGGCCCAAAAATTATTTTGGCTAAAATAGTGCAACAATAGTGGATTAACCAGGGGTGGGTAAAAATTGCAATTTTGGAAGTTGCTGAAGTTTTGTCTCTTTTTCACAGAAATCAATAGCAAATCACCCAGATGTTAGTCCCTGCGAAGATGGAACCCTCTCGGTGAGTATCTGGCCCAAAAATGATTTTGGCTAAAATAGTGCAACAATAGTGGATTAACCAGGGGTGGGTAAAAATTGCAATTTTGGAAGTTGCTGAAGTTTTGTCTCTTTTTCACAGAAATCAATAGCAAATCACCCAGATGTTAGTCCCTGAGAAGATGGAACCCTCTCGGTGAGTATCTGGCCCAAAAACCATTTTGGCTAAAATAGTGCAACAATAGTGGATTAACCAGGGGTGGGTAAAAATTGCAATTTTGGAAGTTGCTGAAGTTTTGTCTCTTTTTCACAGAAATCAATAGCAAATCACCCAGATGTTAGTCCCTGCGAAGATGGAACCCTCTCGGTGAGTATCTGGCCCAAAAATGATTTTGGCTAAAATAGTGCAACAATAGTGGATTAACCAGGGGTGGGTAAAAATTGCATTTTGGAAGTTGCTGAAGTTTTGTCTCTTTTTCACAGAAATCAATAGCAAATCAACCAGATGTTAGTCCCTGCGAAGATGGAACCCTCTCGGTGAGTATCTGGCCCAAAAACCATTTTGGCTAAAATAGTGCCACAATAGTGGATTAACCAGGGGTGGGTAAAAATTGCAATTTTGGAAGTTGCTGAAGTTTTGTCTCTTTTTCACAGAAATCAATAGCAAATCACCCAGATGTTAGTCCCTGCGAAGATGGAACCCTCTCGGTGAGTATCTGGCCCAAAAACCATTTTGGCTAAAATAGTGCAACAATAGTGGATTAACCAGGGGTGGGTAAAAATTGCAATTTTGGAAGTTGCTGAAGTTTTGTCTCTTTTTCACAGAAATCAATAGCAAATCACCCAGATGTTAGTCCCTGCGAAGATGGAACCCTCTCGGTGAGTATCTGGCCCAAAAACCATTTTGGCTAAAATAGTGCAACAATAGTGGATTAACCAGGGGTGGGTAAAAATTGCAATTTTGGAAGTTGCTGAAGTTTTGTCTCTTTTTCTCAGAAATCAATAGCAAATCACCCAGATGTTAGTCCCTGCGAAGATGGAACCCTCTCGGTGAGTATCTGGCCCAAAAACCATTTTGGCTAAAATAGTGCAACAATAGTGGATTAACCAGGGGTGGGTAAAAATTGCAATTTTGGAAGTTGCTGAAGTTTTGTCTCTTTTTCACAGAAATCAATAGCAAATCACCCAGATGTTAGTCCCTGCGAAGATGGAACCCTCTCGGTGAGTATCTGGCCCAAAAATGATTTTGGCTAAAATAGTGCAACAATAGTGGATTAACCAGGGGTGGGTAAAAATTGCAATTTTGGAAGTTGCTGAAGTTTTGTCTCTTTTTCACAGAAATCAATAGCAAATCACCCAGATGTTAGTCCCTGCGAAGATGGAACCCTCTCGGTGAGTATCTGGCCCAAAAATGATTTTGGCTAAAATAGTGCAACAATAGTGGATTAACCAGGGGTGGGTAAAAATTGCAATTTTGGAAGTTGCTGAAGTTTTGTCTCTTTTTCACAGAAATCAATAGCAAATCACCCAGATGTTAGTCCCTGCGAAGATGGAACCCTCTCGGTGAGTATCTGGCCCAAAAATGATTTTGGCTAAAATAGTGCAACAATAGTGGATTAACCAGGGGTGGGTAAAAATTGCAATTTTGGAAGTTGCTGAAGTTTTGTCTCTTTTTCACAGAAATCAATAGCAAATCACCCAGATGTTAGTCCCTGAGAAGATGGAACCCTCTCGGTGAGTATCTGGCCCAAAAACCATTTTGGCTAAAATAGTGCAACAATAGTGGATTAACCAGGGGTGGGTAAAAATTGCAATTTTAGAAGTTGCTGAAGTTTTGTCTCTTTTTCACAGAAATCAATAGCAAATCACCCAGATGTTAGTCCCTGCGAAGATTGAACCCTCTCGGTGAGTATCTGGCCCAAAAATGATTTTGGCTAAAATAGTGCAACAATAGTGGATTAACCAGGGGTGGGTAAAAATTGCATTTTGGAAGTTGCTGAAGTTTTGTCTCTTTTTCACAGAAATCAATAGCAAATCACCCAGATGTTAGTCCCTGCGAAGATGGAACCCTCTCGGTGAGTATCTGGCCCAAAAACCATTTTGGCTAAAATAGTGCCACAATAGTGGATTAACCAGGGGTGGGTAAAAATTGCAATTTTGGAAGTTGCTGAAGTTTTGTCTCTTTTTCACAGAAATCAATAGCAAATCACCCAGATGTTAGTCCCTGCGAAGATGGAACCCTCTCGGTGAGTATCTGGCCCAAAAACCATTTTGGCTAAAATAGTGCAACAATAGTGGATTAACCAGGGGTGGGTAAAAATTGCAATTTTGGAAGTTGCTGAAGTTTTGTCTCTTTTTCACAGAAATCAATAGCAAATCACCCAGATGTTAGTCCCTGCGAAGATGGAACCCTCTCGGTGAGTATCTGGCCCAAAAACCATTTTGGCTAAAATAGTGCAACAATAGTGGATTAACCAGGGGTGGGTAAAAATTGCAATTTTGGAAGTTGCTGAAGTTTTGTCTCTTTTTCACAGAAATCAATAGCAAATCACCCAGATGTTAGTCCCTGCGAAGATGGAACCCTCTCGGTGAGTATCTGGCCCAAAAACCATTTTGGCTAAAATAGTGCAACAATAGTGGATTAACCAGGGGTGGGTAAAAATTGCAATTTTGGAAGTTGCTGAAGTTTTGTCTCTTTTTCTCAGAAATCAATAGCAAATCACCCAGATGTTAGTCCCTGCGAAGATGGAACCCTCTCGGTGAGTATCTGGCCCAAAAACCATTTTGGCTAAAATAGTGCAACAATAGTGGATTAACCAGGGGTGGGTAAAAATTGCAATTTTGGAAGTTGCTGAAGTTTTGTCTCTTTTTCACAGAAATCAATAGCAAATCACCCAGATGTTAGTCCCTGCGAAGATGGAACCCTCTCGGTGAGTATCTGGCCCAAAAACCATTTTGGCTAAAATAGTGCAACAATAGTGGATTAACCAGGGGTGGGTAAAAATTGCAATTTTGGAAGTTGCTGAAGTTTTGTCTCTTTTTCTCAGAAATCAATAGCAAATCACCCAGATGTTAGTCCCTGCGAAGATGGAACCCTCTCGGTGAGTATCTGGCCCAAAAACCATTTTGGCTAAAATAGTGCAACAATAGTGGATTAACCAGGGGTGGGTAAAAATTGCAATTTTGGAAGTTGCTGAAGTTTTGTCTCTTTTTCACAGAAATCAATAGCAAATCACCCAGATGTTAGTCCCTGCGAAGATGGAACCCTCTCGGTGAGTATCTGGCCCAAAAATGATTTTGGCTAAAATAGTGCAACAATAGTGGATTAACCAGGGGTGGGTAAAAATTGCAATTTTGGAAGTTGCTGAAGTTTTGTCTCTTTTTCACAGAAATCAATAGCAAATCACCCAGATGTTAGTCCCTGCGAAGATGGAAGCCTCTCGGTGAGTATCTGGCCCAAAAATGATTTTGGCTAAAATAGTGCAACAATAGTGGATTAACCAGGGGTGGGTAAAAATTGCAATTTTGGAAGTTGCTGAAGTTTTGTCTCTTTTTCACAGAAATCAATAGCAAATCACCCAGATGTTAGTCCCTGCGAAGATGGAACCCTCTCGGTGAGTATCTGGCCCAAAAATGATTTTGGCTAAAATAGTGCAACAATAGTGGATTAACCAGGGGTGGGTAAAAATTGCAATTTTGGAAGTTGCTGAAGTTTTGTCTCTTTTTCACAGAAATCAATAGCAAATCACCCAGATGTTAGTCCCTGCGAAGATGGAACCCTCTCGGTGAGTATCTGGCCCAAAAACCATTTTGGCTAAAATAGTGCAACAATAGTGGATTAACCAGGGGTGGGTAAAAATTGCAATTTTAGAAGTTGCTGAAGTTTTGTCTCTTTTTCACAGAAATCAATAGCAAATCACCCAGATGTTAGTCCCTGCGAAGATGGAACCCTCTCGGTGAGTATCTGGCCCAAAAATGATTTTGGCTAAAATAGTGCAACAATAGTGGATTAACCAGGGGTGGGTAAAAATTGCATTTTGGAAGTTGCTGAAGTTTTGTCTCTTTTTCACAGAAATCAATAGCAAATCACCCAGATGTTAGTCCCTGCGAAGATGGAACCCTCTCGGTGAGTATCTGGCCCAAAAACCATTTTGGCTAAAATAGTGCCACAATAGTGGATTAACCAGGGGTGGGTAAAAATTGCAATTTTGGAAGTTGCTGAAGTTTTGTCTCTTTTTCACAGAAATCAATAGCAAATCACCCAGATGTTAGTCCCTGCGAAGATGGAACCCTCTCGGTGAGTATCTGGCCCAAAAACCATTTTGGCTAAAATAGTGCCACAATAGTGGATTAACCAGGGGTGGGTAAAAATTGCAATTTTGGAAGTTGCTGAAGTTTTGTCTCTTTTTCACAGAAATCAATAGCAAATCACCCAGATGTTAGTCCCTGCGAAGATGGAACCCTCTCGGTGAGTATCTGGCCCAAAAACCATTTTGGCTAAAATAGTGCAACAATAGTGGATTAACCAGGGGTGGGTAAAAATTGCAATTTTGGAAGTTGCTGAAGTTTTGTCTCTTTTTCACAGAAATCAATAGCAAATCACCCAGATGTTAGTCCCTGCGAAGATGGAACCCTCTCGGTGAGTATCTGGCCCAAAAACCATTTTGGCTAAAATAGTGCAACAATAGTGGATTAACCAGGGGTGGGTAAAAATTGCAATTTTGGAAGTTGCTGAAGTTTTGTCTCTTTTTCACAGAAATCAATAGCAAATCACCCAGATGTTAGTCCCTGCGAAGATGGAACCCTCTCGGTGAGTATCTGGCCCAAAAACCATTTTGGCTAAAATAGTGCAACAATAGTGGATTAACCAGGGGTGGGTAAAAATTGCAATTTTGGAAGTTGCTGAAGTTTTGTCTCTTTTTCTCAGAAATCAATAGCAAATCACCCAGATGTTAGTCCCTGCGAAGATGGAACCCTCTCGGTGAGTATCTGGCCCAAAAACCATTTTGGCTAAAATAGTGCAACAATAGTGGATTAACCAGGGGTGGGTAAAAATTGCAATTTTGGAAGTTGCTGAAGTTTTGTCTCTTTTTCACAGAAATCAATAGCAAATCACCCAGATGTTAGTCCCTGCGAAGATGGAACCCTCTCGGTGAGTATCTGGCCCAAAAACCATTTTGGCTAAAATAGTGCAACAATAGTGGATTAACCAGGGGTGGGTAAAAATTGCAATTTTGGAAGTTGCTGAAGTTTTGTCTCTTTTTCTCAGAAATCAATAGCAAATCACCCAGATGTTAGTCCCTGCGAAGATGGAACCCTCTCGGTGAGTATCTGGCCCAAAAACCATTTTGGCTAAAATAGTGCAACAATAGTGGATTAACCAGGGGTGGGTAAAAATTGCAATTTTGGAAGTTGCTGAAGTTTTGTCTCTTTTTCACAGAAATCAATAGCAAATCACCCAGATGTTAGTCCCTGCGAAGATGGAACCCTCTCGGTGAGTATCTGGCCCAAAAATGATTTTGGCTAAAATAGTGCAACAATAGTGGATTAACCAGGGGTGGGTAAAAATTGCAATTTTGGAAGTTGCTGAAGTTTTGTCTCTTTTTCACAGAAATCAATAGCAAATCACCCAGATGTTAGTCCCTGCGAAGATGGAACCCTCTCGGTGAGTATCTGGCCCAAAAATGATTTTGGCTAAAATAGTGCAACAATAGTGGATTAACCAGGGGTGGGTAAAAATTGCAATTTTGGAAGTTGCTGAAGTTTTGTCTCTTTTTCACAGAAATCAATAGCAAATCACCCAGATGTTAGTCCCTGCGAAGATGGAACCCTCTCGGTGAGTATCTGGCCCAAAAACCATTTTGGCTAAAATAGTGCAACAATAGTGGATTAACCAGGGGTGGGTAAAAATTGCAATTTTGGAAGTTGCTGAAGTTTTGTCTCTTTTTCACAGAAATCAATAGCAAATCACCCAGATGTTAGTCCCTGCGAAGATGGAACCCTCTCGGTGAGTATCTGGCCCAAAAACCATTTTGGCTAAAATAGTGCAACAATAGTGGATTAACCAGGGGTGGGTAAAAATTGCAATTTTGGAAGTTGCTGAAGTTTTGTCTCTTTTTCACAGAAATCAATAGCAAATCACCCAGATGTTAGTCCCTGCGAAGATGGAACCCTCTCGGTGAGTATCTGGCCCAAAAACCATTTTGGCTAAAATAGTGCAACAATAGTGGATTAACCAGGGGTGGGTAAAAATTGCAATTTTGGAAGTTGCTGAAGTTTTGTCTCTTTTTCACAGAAATCAATAGCAAATCACCCAGATGTTAGTCCCTGCGAAGATGGAACCCTCTCGGTGAGTATCTGGCCCAAAAATGATTTTGGCTAAAATAGTGCAACAATAGTGGATTAACCAGGGGTGGGTAAAAATTGCAATTTTGGAAGTTGCTGAAGTTTTGTCTCTTTTTCACAGAAATCAATAGCAAATCACCCAGATGTTAGTCCCTGAGAAGATGGAACCCTCTCGGTGAGTATCTGGCCCAAAAACCATTTTGGCTAAAATAGTGCAACAATAGTGGATTAACCAGGGGTGGGTAAAAATTGCAATTTTAGAAGTTGCTGAAGTTTTGTCTCTTTTTCACAGAAATCAATAGCAAATCACCCAGATGTTAGTCCCTGCGAAGATGGAACCCTCTCGGTGAGTATCTGGCCCAAAAATGATTTTGGCTAAAATAGTGCAACAATAGTGGATTAACCAGGGGTGGGTAAAAATTGCATTTTGGAAGTTGGTGAAGTTTTGTCTCTTTTTCACAGAAATCATAAAAATCACCCAGATGTTAGTCCCTGCGAAGATGGAACCCTCTCGGTGAGTATCTGGCCCAAAAACCATTTTGGCTAAAATAGTGCAACAATAGTGGATTAACCAGGGGTGGGTAAAAATTGCAATTTTGGAAGTTGCTGAAGTTTTGTCTCTTTTTCACAGAAATCAATAGCAAATCACCCAGATGTTAGTCCCTGCGAAGATGGAACCCTCTCGGTGAGTATCTGGCCCAAAAACCATTTTGGCTAAAATAGTGCAACAATAGTGGATTAACCAGGGGTGGGTAAAAATTGCAATTTTGGAAGTTGCTGAAGTTTTGTCTCTTTTTCACAGAAATCAATAGCAAATCACCCAGATGTTAGTCCCTGCGAAGATGGAACCCTCTCGGTGAGTATCTGGCCCAAAAATGATTTTGGCTAAAATAGTGCAACAATAGTGGATTAACCAGGGGTGGGTAAAAATTGCAATTTTGGAAGTTGCTGAAGTTTTGTCTCTTTTTCACAGAAATCAATAGCAAATCACCCAGATGTTAGTCCCTGCGAAGATGGAACCCTCTCGGTGAGTATCTGGCCCAAAAATGATTTTGGCTAAAATAGTGCAACAATAGTGGATTAACCAGGGGTGGGTAAAAATTGCAATTTTGGAAGTTGCTGAAGTTTTGTCTCTTTTTCACAGAAATCAATAGCAAATCACCCAGATGTTAGTCCCTGCGAAGATGGAACCCTCTCGGTGAGTATCTGGCCCAAAAACCATTTTGGCTAAAATAGTGCAACAATAGTGGATTAACCAGGGGTGGGTAAAAATTGCAATTTTGGAAGTTGCTGAAGTTTTGTCTCTTTTTCACAGAAATCAATAGCAAATCACCCAGATGTTAGTCCCTGCGAAGATGGAACCCTCTCGGTGAGTATCTGGCCCAAAAACCATTTTGGCTAAAATAGTGCAACAATAGTGGATTAACCAGGGGTGGGTAAAAATTGCAATTTTGGAAGTTGCTGAAGTTTTGTCTCTTTTTCACAGAAATCAATAGCAAATCACCCAGATGTTAGTCCCTGCGAAGATGGAACCCTCTCGGTGAGTATCTGGCCCAAAAATTATTTTGGCTAAAATAGTGCAACAATAGTGGATTAACCAGGGGTGGGTAAAAATTGCAATTTTGGAAGTTGCTGAAGTTTTGTCTCTTTTTCACAGAAATCAATAGCAAATCACCCAGATGTTAGTCCCTGCGAAGATGGAACCCTCTCGGTGAGTATCTGGCCCAAAAATGATTTTGGCTAAAATAGTGCAACAATAGTGGATTAACCAGGGGTGGGTAAAAATTGCAATTTTGGAAGTTGCTGAAGTTTTGTCTCTTTTTCACAGAAATCAATAGCAAATCACCCAGATGTTAGTCCCTGAGAAGATGGAACCCTCTCGGTGAGTATCTGGCCCAAAAACCATTTTGGCTAAAATAGTGCAACAATAGTGGATTAACCAGGGGTGGGTAAAAATTGCAATTTTAGAAGTTGCTGAAGTTTTGTCTCTTTTTCACAGAAATCAATAGCAAATCACCCAGATGTTAGTCCCTGCGAAGATGGAACCCTCTCGGTGAGTATCTGGCCCAAAAATGATTTTGGCTAAAATAGTGCAACAATAGTGGATTAACCAGGGGTGGGTAAAAATTGCATTTTGGAAGTTGCTGAAGTTTTGTCTCTTTTTCACAGAAATCAATAGCAAATCACCCAGATGTTAGTCCCTGCGAAGATGGAACCCTCTCGGTGAGTATCTGGCCCAAAAACCATTTTGGCTAAAATAGTGCAACAATAGTGGATTAACCAGGGGTGGGTAAAAATTGCAATTTTGGAAGTTGCTGAAGTTTTGTCTCTTTTTCACAGAAATCAATAGCAAATCACCCAGATGTTAGTCCCTGCGAAGATGGAACCCTCTCGGTGAGTATCTGGCCCAAAAACCATTTTGGCTAAAATAGTGCAACAATAGTGGATTAACCAGGGGTGGGTAAAAATTGCAATTTTGGAAGTTGCTGAAGTTTTGTCTCTTTTTCACAGAAGTCAATAGCAAATCACCCAGATGTTAGTCCCTGCGAAGATGGAACCCTCTCGGTGAGTATCTGGCCCAAAAATGATTTTGGCTAAAATAGTGCAACAATAGTGGATTAACCAGGGGTGGGTAAAAATTGCAATTTTGGAAGTTGCTGAAGTTTTGTCTCTTTTTCACAGAAATCAATAGCAAATCACCCAGATGTTAGTCCCTGCGAAGATGGAACCCTCTCGGTGAGTATCTGGCCCAAAAACCATTTTGGCTAAAATAGTGCCACAATAGTGGATTAACCAGGGGTGGGTAAAAATTGCAATTTTGGAAGTTGCTGAAGTTTTGTCTCTTTTTCACAGAAATCAATAGCAAATCACCCAGATGTTAGTCCCTGCGAAGATGGAACCCTCTCGGTGAGTATCTGGCCCAAAAACCATTTTGGCTAAAATAGTGCAACAATAGTGGATTAACCAGGGGTGGGTAAAATTTGCAATTTTGGAAGTTGCTGAAGTTTTGTCTCTTTTTCACAGAAATCAATAGCAAATCACCCAGATGTTAGTCCCTGCGAAGATGGAACCCTCTCGGTGAGTATCTGGCCCAAAAATGATTTTGGCTAAAATAGTGCAACAATAGTGGATTAACCAGGGGTGGGTAAAAATTGCAATTTTGGAAGTTGCTGAAGTTTTGTCTCTTTTTCACAGAAATCAATAGCAAATCACCCAGATGTTAGTCCCTGCGAAGATGGAACCCTCTCGGTGAGTATCTGGCCCAAAAACCATTTTGGCTAAAATAGTGCAACAATAGTGGATTAACCAGGGGTGGGTAAAAATTGCAATTTTGGAAGTTGCTGAAGTTTTGTCTCTTTTTCACAGAAATCAATAGCAAATCACCCAGATGTTAGTCCCTGCGAAGATGGAACCCTCTCGGTGAGTATCTGGCCCAAAAACCATTTTGGCTAAAATAGTGCAACAATAGTGGATTAACCAGGGGTGGGTAAAAATTGCAATTTTGGAAGTTGCTGAAGTTTTGTCTCTTTTTCACAGAAATCAATAGCAAATCACCCAGATGTTAGTCCCTGCGAAGATGGAACCCTCTCGGTGAGTATCTGGCCCAAAAACCATTTTGGCTAAAATAGTGCAACAATAGTGGATTAACCAGGGGTGGGTAAAAATTGCAATTTTGGAAGTTGCTGAAGTTTTGTCTCTTTTTCACAGAAATCAATAGCAAATCACCCAGATGTTAGTCCCTGCGAAGATGGAACCCTCTCGGTGAGTATCTGGCCCAAAAATGATTTTGGCTAAAATAGTGCAACAATAGTGGATTAACCAGGGGTGGGTAAAAATTGCAATTTTGGAAGTTGCTGAAGTTTTGTCTCTTTTTCACAGAAATCAATAGCAAATCACCCAGATGTTAGTCCCTGCGAAGATGGAACCCTCTCGGTGAGTATCTGGCCCAAAAACCATTTTGGCTAAAATAGTGCCACAATAGTGGATTAACCAGGGGTGGGTAAAAATTGCAATTTTGGAAGTTGCTGAAGTTTTGTCTCTTTTTCACAGAAATCAATAGCAAATCACCCAGATGTTAGTCCCTGCGAAGATGGAACCCTCTCGGTGAGTATCTGGCCCAAAAACCATTTTGGCTAAAATAGTGCAACAATAGTGGATTAAACAGGGGTGGGTAAAAATTGCAATTTTAGAAGTTGCTGAAGTTTTGTCTCTTTTTCACAGAAATCAATAGCAAATCACCCAGATGTTAGTCCCTGCGAAGATGGAACCCTCTCGGTGAGTATCTGGCCCAAAAATGATTTTGGCTAAAATAGTGCAACAATAGTGGATTAACCAGGGGTGGGTAAAAATTGCATTTTGGAAGTTGCTGAAGTTTTGTCTCTTTTTCACAGAAATCAATAGCAAATCACCCAGATGTTAGTCCCTGCGAAGATGGAACCCTCTCGGTGAGTATCTGGCCCAAAAACCATTTTGGCTAAAATAGTGCAACAATAGTGGATTAACCAGGGGTGGGTAAAAATTGCAATTTTGGAAGTTGCTGAAGTTTTGTCTCTTTTTCACAGAAATCAATAGCAAATCACCCAGATGTTAGTCCCTGCGAAGATGGAACCCTCTCGGTGAGTATCTGGCCCAAAAACCATTTTGGCTAAAATAGTGCAACAATAGTGGATTAACCAGGGGTGGGTAAAAATTGCAATTTTGGAAGTTGCTGAAGTTTTGTCTCTTTTTCACAGAAATCAATAGCAAATCACCCAGATGTTAGTCCCTGCGAAGATGGAACCCTCTCGGTGAGTATCTGGCCCAAAAATGATTTTGGCTAAAATAGTGCAACAATAGTGGATTAACCAGGGGTGGGTAAAAATTGCAATTTTGGAAGTTGCTGAAGTTTTGTCTCTTTTTCACAGAAATCAATAGCAAATCACCCAGATGTTAGTCCCTGCGAAGATGGAACCCTCTCGGTGAGTATCTGGCCCAAAAACCATTTTGGCTAAAATAGTGCCACAATAGTGGATTAACCAGGGGTGGGTAAAAATTGCAATTTTGGAAGTTGCTGAAGTTTTGTCTCTTTTTCACAGAAATCAATAGCAAATCACCCAGATGTTAGTCCCTGCGAAGATGGAACCCTCTCGGTGAGTATCTGGCCCAAAAACCATTTTGGCTAAAATAGTGCAACAATAGTGGATTAACCAGGGGTGGGTAAAAATTGCAATTTTGGAAGTTGCTGAAGTTTTGTCTCTTTTTCACAGAAATCAATAGCAAATCACCCAGATGTTAGTCCCTGCGAAGATGGAACCCTCTCGGTGAGTATCTGGCCCAAAAATGATTTTGGCTAAAATAGTGCAACAATAGTGGATTAACCAGGGGTGGGTAAAAATTGCAATTTTGGAAGTTGCTGAAGTTTTGTCTCTTTTTCACAGAAATCAATAGCAAATCACCCAGATGTTAGTCCCTGCGAAGATGGAACCCTCTCGGTGAGTATCTGGCCCAAAAACCATTTTGGCTAAAATAGTGCAACAATAGTGGATTAACCAGGGGTGGGTAAAAATTGCCATTTTGGAAGTTGCTGAAGTTTTGTCTCTTTTTCACAGAAATCAATAGCAAATCACCCAGATGTTAGTCCCTGCGAAGATGGAACCCTCTCGGTGAGTATCTGGCCCAAAAACCATTTTGGCTAAAATAGTGCAACAATAGTGGATTAACCAGGGGTGGGTAAAAATTGCAATTTTGGAAGTTGCTGAAGTTTTGTCTCTTTTTCACAGAAATCAATAGCAAATCACCCAGATGTTAGTCCCTGCGAAGATGGAACCCTCTCGGTGAGTATCTGGCCCAAAAACCATTTTGGCTAAAATAGTGCAACAATAGTGGATTAACCAGGGGTGGGTAAAAATTGCAATTTTGGAAGTTGCTGAAGTTTTGTCTCTTTTTCACAGAAATCAATAGCAAATCACCCAGATGTTAGTCCCTGCGAAGATGGAACCCTCTCGGTGAGTATCTGGCCCAAAAATGATTTTGGCTAAAATAGTGCAACAATAGTGGATTAACCAGGGGTGGGTAAAAATTGCAATTTTGGAAGTTGCTGAAGTTTTGTCTCTTTTTCACAGAAATCAATAGCAAATCACCCAGATGTTAGTCCCTGCGAAGATGGAACCCTCTCGGTGAGTATCTGGCCCAAAAACCATTTTGGCTAAAATAGTGCCACAATAGTGGATTAACCAGGGGTGGGTAAAAATTGCAATTTTGGAAGTTGCTGAAGTTTTGTCTCTTTTTCACAGAAATCAATAGCAAATCACCCAGATGTTAGTCCCTGCGAAGATGGAACCCTCTCGGTGAGTATCTGGCCCAAAAACCATTTTGGCTAAAATAGTGCAACAATAGTGGATTAACCAGGGGTGGGTAAAAATTGCAATTTTGGAAGTTGCTGAAGTTTTGTCTCTTTTTCACAGAAATCAATAGCAAATCACCCAGATGTTAGTCCCTGCGAAGATGGAACCCTCTCGGTGAGTATCTGGCCCAAAAACCATTTTGGCTAAAATAGTGCAACAATAGTGGATTAACCAGGGGTGGGTAAAAATTGCAATTTTGGAAGTTGCTGAAGTTTTGTCTCTTTTTCACAGAAATCAATAGCAAATCACCCAGATGTTAGTCCCTGCGAAGATGGAACCCTCTCGGTGAGTATCTGGCCCAAAAATGATTTTGGCTAAAATAGTGCAACAATAGTGGATTAACCAGGGGTGGGTAAAAATTGCAATTTTGGAAGTTGCTGAAGTTTTGTCTCTTTTTCACAGAAATCAATAGCAAATCACCCAGATGTTAGTCCCTGCGAAGATGGAACCCTCTCGGTGAGTATCTGGCCCAAAAACCATTTTGGCTAAAATAGTGCAACAATAGTGGATTAACCAGGGGTGGGTAAAAATTGCAATTTTGGAAGTTGCTGAAGTTTTGTCTCTTTTTCACAGAAATCAATAGCAAATCACCCAGATGTTAGTCCCTGCGAAGATGGAACCCTCTCGGTGAGTATCTGGCCCAAAAACCATTTTGGCTAAAATAGTGCAACAATAGTGGATTAACCAGGGGTGGGTAAAAATTGCAATTTTGGAAGTTGCTGAAGTTTTGTCTCTTTTTCACAGAAATCAATAGCAAATCACCCAGATGTTAGTCCCTGCGAAGATGGAACCCTCTCGGTGAGTATCTGGCCCAAAAACCATTTTGGCTAAAATAGTGCCACAATAGTGGATTAACCAGGGGTGGGTAAAAATTGCAATTTTGGAAGTTGCTGAAGTTTTGTCTCTTTTTCACAGAAATCAATAGCAAATCACCCAGATGTTAGTCCCTGCGAAGATGGAACCCTCTCGGTGAGTATCTGGCCCAAAAATGATTTTGGCTAAAATAGTGCAACAATAGTGGATTAACCAGGGGTGGGTAAAAATTGCAATTTTGGAAGTTGCTGAAGTTTTGTCTCTTTTTCACAGAAATCAATAGCAAATCACCCAGATGTTAGTCCCTGGGAAGATGGAACCCTCTCGGTGAGTATCTGGCCCAAAAATGATTTTGGCTAAAATAGTGCAACAATAGTGGATTAACCAGGGGTGGGTAAAAATTGCAATTTTGGAAGTTGCTGAAGTTTTGTCTCTTTTTCACAGAAATCAATAGCAAATCACCCAGATGTTAGCCCCTTCGAAGATGGAACCCTCTCGGTGAGTATCTGGCCCAAAAACCATTTTGGCTAAAATAGTGCAACAATAGTGGATTAACCAGGGGTGGGTAAAAATTGCAATTTTGGAAGTTGCTGAAGTTTTGTCTCTTTTTCACAGAAATCAATAGCAAATCACCCAGATGTTAGTCCCTGCGAAGATGGAACCCTCTCGGTGAGTATCTGGCCCAAAAATGATTTTGGCTAAAATAGTGCAACAATAGTGGATTAACCAGGGGTGGGTAAAAATTGCAATTTTGGAAGTTGCTGAAGTTTTGTCTCTTTTTCACAGAAATCAATAGCAAATCACCCAGATGTTAGTCCCTGCGAAGATGGAACCCTCTCGGTGAGTATCTGGCCCAAAAATGATTTTGGCTAAAATAGTGCAACAATAGTGGATTAACCAGGGGTGGGTAAAAATTGCAATTTTGGAAGTTGCTGAAGTTTTGTCTCTTTTTCACAGAAATCAATAGCAAATCACCCAGATGTTAGTCCCTGAGAAGATGGAACCCTCTCGGTGAGTATCTGGCCCAAAAACCATTTTGGCTAAAATAGTGCAACAATAGTGGATTAACCAGGGGTGGGTAAAAATTGCAATTTTAGAAGTTGCTGAAGTTTTGTCTCTTTTTCACAGAAATCAATAGCAAATCACCCAGATGTTAGTCCCTGCGAAGATGGAACCCTCTCGGTGAGTATCTGGCCCAAAAATGATTTTGGCTAAAATAGTGCAACAATAGTGGATTAACCAGGGGTGGGTAAAAATTGCATTTTGGAAGTTGCTGAAGTTTTGTCTCTTTTTCACAGAAATCAATAGCAAATCACCCAGATGTTAGTCCCTGCGAAGATGGAACCCTCTCGGTGAGTATCTGGCCCAAAAACCATTTTGGCTAAAATAGTGCCACAATAGTGGATTAACCAGGGGTGGGTAAAAATTGCAATTTTGGAAGTTGCTGAAGTTTTGTCTCTTTTTCACAGAAATCAATAGCAAATCACCCAGATGTTAGTCCCTGAGAAGATGGAACCCTCTCGGTGAGTATCTGGCCCAAAAACCATTTTGGCTAAAATAGTGCAACAATAGTGGATTAACCAGGGGTGGGTAAAAATTGCAATTTTAGAAGTTGCTGAAGTTTTGTCTCTTTTTCACAGAAATCAATAGCAAATCACCCAGATGTTAGTCCCTGCGAAGATGGAACCCTCTCGATGAGTATCTGGCCCAAAAATGATTTTGGCTAAAATAGTGCAACAATAGTGGATTAACCAGGGGTGGGTAAAAATTGCATTTTGGAAGTTGCTGAAGTTTTGTCTCTTTTTCACAGAAATCAATAGCAAATCACCCAGATGTTAGTCCCTGCGAAGATGGAACCCTCTCGGTGAGTATCTGGCCCAAAAACCATTTTGGCTAAAATAGTGCAACAATAGTGGATTAACCAGGGGTGGGTAAAAATTGCAATTTTGGAAGTTGCTGAAGTTTTGTCTCTTTTTCACAGAAATCAATAGCAAATCACCCAGATGTTAGTCCCTGCGAAGATGGAACCCTCTCGGTGAGTATCTGGCCCAAAAACCATTTTGGCTAAAATAGTGCAACAATAGTGGATTAACCAGGGGTGGGTAAAAATTGCAATTTTGGAAGTTGCTGAAGTTTTGTCTCTTTTTCACAGAAATCAATAGCAAATCACCCAGATGTTAGTCCCTGCGAAGATGGAACCCTCTCGGTGAGTATCTGGCCCAAAAATGATTTTGGCTAAAATAGTGCAACAATAGTGGATTAACCAGGGGTGGGTAAAAATTGCAATTTTGGAAGTTGCTGAAGTTTTGTCTCTTTTTCACAGAAATCAATAGCAAATCACCCAGATGTTAGTCCCTGCGAAGATGGAACCCTCTCGGTGAGTATCTGGCCCAAAAACCATTTTGGCTAAAATAGTGCAACAATAGTGGATTAACCAGGGGTGGGTAAAAATTGCAATTTTGGAAGTTGCTGAAGTTTTGTCTCTTTTTCACAGAAATCAATAGCAAATCACCCAGATGTTAGTCCCTGAGAAGATGGAACCCTCTCGGTGAGTATCTGGCCCAAAAACCATTTTGGCTAAAATAGTGCAACAATAGTGGATTAACCAGGGGTGGGTAAAAATTGCAATTTTGGAAGTTGCTGAAGTTTTGTCTCTTTTTCACAGAAATCAATAGCAAATCACCCAGATGTTAGTCCCTGCGAAGATGGAACCCTCTCGGTGAGTATCTGGCCCAAAAATGATTTTGGCTAAAATAGTGCAACAATAGTGGATTAACCAGGGGTGGGTAAAAATTGCAATTTTGGAAGTTGCTGAAGTTTTGTCTCTTTTTCACAGAAATCAATAGCAAATCACCCAGATGTTAGTCCCTGCGAAGATGGAACCCTCTCGGTGAGTATCTGGCCCAAAAACCATTTTGGCTAAAATAGTGCAACAATAGTGGATTAACCAGGGGTGGGTAAAAATTGCAATTTTGGAAGTTGCTGAAGTTTTGTCTCTTTTTCACAGAAATCAATAGCAAATCACCCAGATGTTAGTCCCTGCGAAGATGGAACCCTCTCGGTGAGTATCTGGCCCAAAAATGATTTTGGCTAAAATAGTGCAACAATAGTGGATTAACCAGGGGTGGGTAAAAATTGCAATTTTGGAAGTTGCTGAAGTTTTGTCTCTTTTTCACAGAAATCAATAGCAAATCACCCAGATGTTAGTCCCTGCGAAGATGGAACCCTCTCGGTGAGTATCTGGCCCAAAAATGATTTTGGCTAAAATAGTGCAACAATAGTGGATTAACCAGGGGTGGGTAAAAATTGCAATTTTGGAAGTTGCTGAAGTTTTGTCTCTTTTTCACAGAAATCAATAGCAAATCACCCAGATGTTAGTCCCTGAGAAGATGGAACCCTCTCGGTGAGTATCTGGCCCAAAAACCATTTTGGCTAAAATAGTGCAACAATAGTGGATTAACCAGGGGTGGGTAAAAATTGCAATTTTAGAAGTTGCTGAAGTTTTGTCTCTTTTTCACAGAAATCAATAGCAAATCACCCAGATGTTAGTCCCTGCGAAGATGGAACCCTCTCGGTGAGTATCTGGCCCAAAAATGATTTTGGCTAAAATAGTGCAACAATAGTGGATTAACCAGGGGTGGGTAAAAATTGCATTTTGGAAGTTGCTGAAGTTTTGTCTCTTTTTCACAGAAATCAATAGCAAATCACCCAGATGTTAGTCCCTGCGAAGATGGAACCCTCTCGGTGAGTATCTGGCCCAAAAACCATTTTGGCTAAAATAGTGCAACAATAGTGGATTAACCAGGGGTGGGTAAAAATTGCAATTTTGGAAGTTGCTGAAGTTTTGTCTCTTTTTCACAGAAATCAATAGCAAATCACCCAGATGTTAGTCCCTGCGAAGATGGAACCCTCTCGGTGAGTATCTGGCCCAAAAACCATTTTGGCTAAAATAGTGCAACAATAGTGGATTAACCAGGGGTGGGTAAAAATTGCAATTTTGGAAGTTGCTGAAGTTTTGTCTCTTTTTCACAGAAATCAATAGCAAATCACCCAGATGTTAGTCCCTGCGAAGATGGAACCCTCTCGGTGAGTATCTGGCCCAAAAATGATTTTGGCTAAAATAGTGCAACAATAGTGGATTAACCAGGGGTGGGTAAAAATTGCAATTTTGGAAGTTGCTGAAGTTTTGTCTCTTTTTCACAGAAATCAATAGCAAATCACCCAGATGTTAGTCCCTGCGAAGATGGAACCCTCTCGGTGAGTATCTGGCCCAAAAACCATTTTGGCTAAAATAGTGCAACAATAGTGGATTAACCAGGGGTGGGAAAAAATTGCAATTTTGGAAGTTGCTGAAGTTTTGTCTCTTTTTCACAGAAATCAATAGCAAATCACCCAGATGTTAGTCCCTGCGAAGATGGAACCCTCTCGGTGAGTATCTGGCCCAAAAACCATTTTGGCTAAAATAGTGCAACAATAGTGGATTAACCAGGGGTGGGTAAAAATTGCAATTTTGGAAGTTGCTGAAGTTTTGTCTCTTTTTCACAGAAATCAATAGCAAATCACCCAGATGTTAGTCCCTGCGAAGATGGAACCCTCTCGGTGAGTATCTGGCCCAAAAATGATTTTGGCTAAAATAGTGCAACAATAGTGGATTAACCAGGGGTGGGTAAAAATTGCAATTTTGGAAGTTGCTGAAGTTTTGTCTCTTTTTCACAGAAATCAATAGCAAATCACCCAGATGTTAGTCCCTGCGAAGATGGAACCCTCTCGGTGAGTATCTGGCCCAAAAACCATTTTGGCTAAAATAGTGCAACAATAGTGGATTAACCAGGGGTGGGTAAAAATTGCAATTTTGGAAGTTGCTGAAGTTTTGTCTCTTTTTCACAGAAATCAATAGCAAATCACCCAGATGTTAGTCCCTGCGAAGATGGAACCCTCTCGGTGAGTATCTGGCCCAAAAATGATTTTGGCTAAAATAGTGCAACAATAGTGGATTAACCAGGGGTGGGTAAAAATTGCAATTTTGGAAGTTGCTGAAGTTTTGTCTCTTTTTCACAGAAATCAATAGCAAATCACCCAGATGTTAGTCCCTGCGAAGATGGAACCCTCTCGGTGAGTATCTGGCCCAAAAATGATTTTGGCTAAAATAGTGCAACAATAGTGGATTAACCAGGGGTGGGTAAAAATTGCAATTTTGGAAGTTGCTGAAGTTTTGTCTCTTTTTCACAGAAATCAATAGCAAATCACCCAGATGTTAGTCCCTGAGAAGATGGAACCCTCTCGGTGAGTATCTGGCCCAAAAACCATTTTGGCTAAAATAGTGCAACAATAGTGGATTAACCAGGGGTGGGTAAAAATTGCAATTTTAGAAGTTGCTGAAGTTTTGTCTCTTTTTCACAGAAATCAATAGCAAATCACCCAGATGTTAGTCCCTGCGAAGATGGAACCCTCTCGGTGAGTATCTGGCCCAAAAATGATTTTGGCTAAAATAGTGCAACAATAGTGGATTAACCAGGGGTGGGTAAAAATTGCATTTTGGAAGTTGCTGAAGTTTTGTCTCTTTTTCACAGAAATCAATAGCAAATCACCCAGATGTTAGTCCCTGCGAAGATGGAACCCTCTCGGTGAGTATCTGGCCCAAAAACCATTTTGGCTAAAATAGTGCAACAATAGTGGATTAACCAGGGGTGGGTAAAAATTGCAATTTTGGAAGTTGCTGAAGTTTTGTCTCTTTTTCACAGAAATCAATAGCAAATCACCCAGATGTTAGTCCCTGCGAAGATGGAACCCTCTCGGTGAGTATCTGGCCCAAAAACCATTTTGGCTAAAATAGTGCCACAATAGTGGATTAACCAGGGGTGGGTAAAAATTGCAATTTTGGAAGTTGCTGAAGTTTTGTCTCTTTTTCACAGAAATCAATAGCAAATCACCCAGATGTTAGTCCCTGCGAAGATGGAACCCTCTCGGTGAGTATCTGGCCCAAAAACCATTTTGGCTAAAATAGTGCAACAATAGTGGATTAACCAGGGGTGGGTAAAAATTGCAATTTTGGAAGTTGCTGAAGTTTTGTCTCTTTTTCACAGAAATCAATAGCAAATCACCCAGATGTTAGTCCCTGCGAAGATGGAACCCTCTCGGTGAGTATCTGGCCCAAAAACCATTTTGGCTAAAATAGTGCAACAATAGTGGATTAACCAGGGGTGGGAAAAAATTGCAATTTTGGAAATTGCTGAAGTTTTGTCTCTTTTTCACAGAAATCAATAGCAAATCACCCAGATGTTAGTCCCTGCGAAGATGGAACCCTCTCGGTGAGTATCTGGCCCAAAAACCATTTTGGCTAAAATAGTGCAACAATAGTGGATTAACCAGGGGTGGGTAAAAATTGCAATTTTGGAAGTTGCTGAAGTTTTGTCTCTTTTTCACAGAAATCAATAGCAAATCACCCAGATGTTAGTCCCTGCGAAGATGGAACCCTCTCGGTGAGTATCTGGCCCAAAAATGATTTTGGCTAAAATAGTGCAACAATAGTGGATTAACCAGGGGTGGGTAAAAATTGCAATTTTGGAAGTTGCTGAAGTTTTGTCTCTTTTTCACAGAAATCAATAGCAAATCACCCAGATGTTAGTCCCTGCGAAGATGGAACCCTCTCGGTGAGTATCTGGCCCAAAAATGATTTTGGCTAAAATAGTGCAACAATAGTGGATTAACCAGGGGTGGGTAAAAATTGCAATTTTGGAAGTTGCTGAAGTTTTGTCTCTTTTTCACAGAAATCAATAGCAAATCACCCAGATGTTAGTCCCTGCGAAGATGGAACCCTCTCGGTGAGTATCTGGCCCAAAAATGATTTTGGCTAAAATAGTGCAACAATAGTGGATTAACCAGGGGTGGGTAAAAATTGCAATTTTGGAAGTTGCTGAAGTTTTGTCTCTTTTTCACAGAAATCAATAGCAAATCACCCAGATGTTAGTCCCTGGGAAGATGGAACCCTCTCGGTGAGTATCTGGCCCAAAAATGATTTTGGCTAAAATAGTGCAACAATAGTGGATTAACCAGGGGTGGGTAAAAATTGCAATTTTGGAAGTTGCTGAAGTTTTGTCTCTTTTTCACAGAAATCAATAGCAAATCACCCAGATGTTAGTCCCTGCGAAGATGGAACCCTCTCGGTGAGTATCTGGCCCAAAAACCATTTTGGCTAAAATAGTGCAACAATAGTGGATTAACCAGGGGTGGGTAAAAATTGCAATTTTGGAAGTTGCTGAAGTTTTGTCTCTTTTTCACAGAAATCAATAGCAAATCACCCAGATGTTAGTCCCTGCGAAGATGGAACCCTCTCGGTGAGTATCTGGCCCAAAAACCATTTTGGCTAAAATAGTGCAACAATAGTGGATTAACCAGGGGTGGGTAAAAATTGCAATTTTGGAAGTTGCTGAAGTTTTGTCTCTTTTTCACAGAAATCAATAGCAAATCACCCAGATGTTAGTCCCTGCGAAGATGGAACCCTCTCGGTGAGTATCTGGCCCAAAAATGATTTTGGCTAAAATAGTGCAACAATAGTGGATTAACCAGGGGTGGGTAAAAATTGCAATTTTGGAAGTTGCTGAAGTTTTGTCTCTTTTTCACAGAAATCAATAGCAAATCACCCAGATGTTAGTCCCTGCGAAGATGGAACCCTCTCGGTGAGTATCTGGCCCAAAAATGATTTTGGCTAAAATAGTGCAACAATAGTGGATTAACCAGGGGTGGGTAAAAATTGCAATTTTGGAAGTTGCTGAAGTTTTGTCTCTTTTTCACAGAAATCAATAGCAAATCACCCAGATGTTAGTCCCTGCGAAGATGGAACCCTCTCGGTGAGTATCTGGCCCAAAAACCATTTTGGCTAAAATAGTGCAACAATAGTGGATTAACCAGGGGTGGGTAAAAATTGCAATTTTGGAAGTTGCTGAAGTTTTGTCTCTTTTTCACAGAAATCAATAGCAAATCACCCAGATGTTAGTCCCTGAGAAGATGGAACCCTCTCGGTGAGTATCTGGCCCAAAAATGATTTTGGCTAAAATAGTGCAACAATAGTGGATTAACCAGGGGTGGGTAAAAATTGCATTTTGGAAGTTGCTGAAGTTTTGTCTCTTTTTCACAGAAATCAATAGCAAATCACCCAGATGTTAGTCCCTGCGAAGATGGAACCCTCTCGGTGAGTATCTGGCCCAAAAACCATTTTGGCTAAAATAGTGCAACAATAGTGGATTAACCAGGGGTGGGTAAAAATTGCAATTTTGGAAGTTGCTGAAGTTTTGTCTCTTTTTCACAGAAATCAATAGCAAATCACCCAGATGTTAGTCCCTGCGAAGATGGAACCCTCTCGGTGAGTATCTGGCCCAAAAACCATTTTGGCTAAAATAGTGCAACAATAGTGGATTAACCAGGGGTGGGTAAAAATTGCAATTTTGGAAGTTGCTGAAGTTTTGTCTCTTTTTCACAGAAATCAATAGCAAATCACCCAGATATTAGTCCCTGCGAAGATGGAACCCTCTCGGTGAGTATCTGGCCCAAAAATGATTTTGGCTAAAATAGTGCAACAATAGCGGATTAACCAGGGGTGGGTAAAAATTGCAATTTTGGAAGTTGCTGAAGTTTTGTCTCTTTTTCACAGAAATCAATAGCAAATCACCCAGATGTTAGTCCCTGCGAAGATGGAACCCTCTCGGTGAGTATCTGGCCCAAAAACCATTTTGGCTAAAATAGTGCAACAATAGTGGATTAACCAGGGGTGGGTAAAAATTGCAATTTTGGAAGTTGCTGAAGTTTTGTCTCTTTTTCACAGAAATCAATAGCAAATCACCCAGATGTTAGTCCCTGCGAAGATGGAACCCTCTCGGTGAGTATCTGGCCCAAAAACCATTTTGGCTAAAATAGTGCAACAATAGTGGATTAACCAGGGGTGGGTAAAAATTGCAATTTTGGAAGTTGCTGAAGTTTTGTCTCTTTTTCACAGAAATCAATAGCAAATCACCCAGATGTTAGTCCCTGCGAAGATGGAACCCTCTCGGTGAGTATCTGGCCCAAAAATGATTTTGGCTAAAATAGTGCAACAATAGTGGATTAACCAGGGGTGGGTAAAAATTGCAATTTTGGAAGTTGCTGAAGTTTTGTCTCTTTTTCACAGAAATCAATAGCAAATCACCCAGATGTTAGTCCCTGTGAAGATGTAACCCTCTCGGTGAGTATCTGGCCCAAAAACCATTTTGGCTAAAATAGTGCAACAATAGTGGATTAACCAGGGGTGGGTAAAAATTGCAATTTTGGAAGTTGCTGAAGTTTTGTCTCTTTTTCACAGAAATCAATAGCAAATCACCCAGATGTTAGTCCCTGCGAAGATGGAACCCTCTCGGTGAGTATCTGGCCCAAAAATGATTTTGGCTAAAATAGTGCAACAATAGTGGATTAACCAGGGGTGGGTAAAAATTGCAATTTTGGAAGTTGCTGAAGTTTTGTCTCTTTTTCACAGAAATCAATAACAAATCACCCAGATGTTAGTCCCTGCGAAGATGGAACCCTCTCGGTGAGTATCTGGCCCAAAAACCATTTTGGCTAAAATAGTGCAACAATAGTGGATTAACCAGGGGTGGGTAAAAATTGCAATTTTGGAAGTTGCTGAAGTTTTGTCTCTTTTTCACAGAAATCAATAGCAAATCACCCAGATGTTAGTCCCTGCGAAGATGGAACCCTCTTGGTGAGTATCTGGCCCAAAAATGATTTTGGCTAAAATAGTGCAACAATAGTGGATTAACCAGGGGTGGGTAAAAATTGCAATTTTGGAAGTTGCTGAAGTTTTGTCTCTTTTTCACAGAAATCAATAGCAAATCACCCAGATATTAGTCCCTGCGAAGATGGAACCCTCTCGGTGAGTATCTGGCCCAAAAATGATTTTGGCTAAAATAGTGCAACAATAGTGGATTAACCAGGGGTGGGTAAAAATTGCAATTTTGGAAGTTGCTGAAGTTTTGTCTCTTTTTCACAGAAATCAATAGCAAATCACCCAGATGTTAGTCCCTGCGAAGATGGAACCCTCTCGGTGAGTATCTGGCCCAAAAATGATTTTGGCTAAAATAGTGCAACAATAGTGGATTAACCAGGGGTGGGTAAAAATTGCAATTTTGGAAGTTGCTGAAGTTTTGTCTCTTTTTCACAGAAATCAATAGCAAATCACCCAGATGTTAGTCCCTGCGAAGATGGAACCCTCTCGGTGAGTATCTGGCCCAAAAACCATTTTGGCTAAAATAGTGCAACAATAGTGGATTAACCAGGGGTGGGTAAAAATTGCAATTTTGGAAGTTGCTGAAGTTTTGTCTCTTTTTCACAGAAATCAATAGCAAATCACCCAGATGTTAGTCCCTGCGAAGATGGAACCCTCTCGGTGAGTATCTGGCCCAAAAATGATTTTGGCTAAAATAGTGCAACAATAGTGGATTAACCAGGGGTGGGTAAAAATTGCAATTTTGGAAGTTGCTGAAGTTTTGTCTCTTTTTCACAGAAATCAATAGCAAATCACCCAGATGTTAGTCCCTGCGAAGATGGAACCCTCTCGGTGAGTATCTGGCCCAAAAACCATTTTGGCTAAAATAGTGCAACAATAGTGGATTAACCAGGGGTGGGTAAAAATTGCAATTTTGGAAGTTGCTGAAGTTTTGTCTCTTTTTCACAGAAATCAATAGCAAATCACCCAGATGTTAGTCCCTGCGAAGATGGAACCCTCTCGGTGAGTATCTGGCCCAAAAACCATTTTGGCTAAAATAGTGCAACAATAGTGGATTAACCAGGGGTGGGTAAAAATTGCAATTTTGGAAGTTGCTGAAGTTTTGTCTCTTTTTCACAGAAATCAATAGCAAATCACCCAGATGTTAGTCCCTGCGAAGATGGAACCCTCTCGGTGAGTATCTGGCCCAAAAATGATTTTGGCTAAAATAGTGCAACAATAGTGGATTAACCAGGGGTGGGTAAAAATTGCAATTTTGGAAGTTGCTGAAGTTTTGTCTCTTTTTCACAGAAATCAATAGCAAATCACCCAGATGTTAGTCCCTGCGAAGATGGAACCCTCTCGGTGAGTATCTGGCCCAAAAATGATTTTGGCTAAAATAGTGCAACAATAGTGGATTAACCAGGGGTGGGTAAAAATTGCAATTTTGGAAGTTGCTGAAGTTTTGTCTCTTTTTCACAGAAATCAATAGCAAATCACCCAGATGTTAGTCCCTGCGAAGATGGAACCCTCTCGGTGAGTATCTGGCCCAAAAATGATTTTGGCTAAAATAGTGCAACAATAGTGGATTAACCAGGGGTGGGTAAAAATTGCAATTTTGGAAGTTGCTGAAGTTTTGTCTCTTTCTCACAGAAATCAATAACAAATCACCCAGATGTTAGTCCCTGCGAAGATGGAACCCTCTCGGTGAGTATCTGGCCCAAAAACCATTTTGGCTAAAATAGTGCAACAATAGTGGATTAACCAGGGGTGGGTAAAAATTGCAATTTTGGAAGTTGCTGAAGTTTTGTCTCTTTTTCACAGAAATCAATAGCAAATCACCCAGATGTTAGTCCCTGCGAAGATGGAACCCTCTCGGTGAGTATCTGGCCCAAAAATGATTTTGGCTAAAATAGTGCAACAATAGTGGATTAACCAGGGGTGGGTAAAAATTGCAATTTTGGAAGTTGCTGAAGTTTTGTCTCTTTTTCACAGAAATCAATAGCAAATCACCCAGATGTTAGTCCCTGCGAAGATGGAACCCTCTCGGTGAGTATCTGGCCCAAAAACCATTTTGGCTAAAATAGTGCAACAATAGTGGATTAACCAGGGGTGGGTAAAAATTGCAATTTTGGAAGTTGCTGAAGTTTTGTCTCTTTTTCACAGAAATCAATAGCAAATCACCCAGATGTTAGTCCCTGCGAAGATGGAACCCTCTCGGTGAGTATCTGGCCCAAAAATGATTTTGGCTAAAATAGTGCAACAATAGTGGATTAACCAGGGGTGGGTAAAAATTGCATTTTGGAAGTTGCTGAAGTTTTGTCTCTTTTTCACAGAAATCAATAGCAAATCACCCAGATGTTAGTCCCTGCGAAGATGGAACCCTCTCGGTGAGTATCTGGCCCAAAAACCATTTTGGCTAAAATAGTGCAACAATAGTGGATTAACCAGGGGTGGGTAAAAATTGCAATTTTGGAAGTTGCTGAAGTTTTGTCTCTTTTTCACAGAAATCAATAGCAAATCACCCAGATGTTAGTCCCTGCGAAGATGGAACCCTCTCGGTGAGTATCTGGCCCAAAAACCATTTTGGCTAAAATAGTGCAACAATAGTGGATTAACCAGGGGTGGGTAAAAATTGCAATTTTGGAAGTTGCTGAAGTTTTGTCTCTTTTTCACAGAAATCAATAGCAAATCACCCAGATATTAGTCCCTGCGAAGATGGAACCCTCTTGGTGAGTATCTGGCCCAAAAATGATTTTGGCTAAAATAGTGCAACAATAGCGGATTAACCAGGGGTGGGTAAAAATTGCAATTTTGGAAGTTGCTGAAGTTTTGTCTCTTTTTCACAGAAATCAATAGCAAATCACCCAGATGTTAGTCCCTGCGAAGATGGAACCCTCTCGGTGAGTATCTGGCCCAAAAACCATTTTGGCTAAAATAGTGCAACAATAGTGGATTAACCAGGGGTGGGTAAAAATTGCAATTTTGGAAGTTGCTGAAGTTTTGTCTCTTTTTCACAGAAATCAATAGCAAATCACCCAGATGTTAGTCCCTGCGAAGATGGAACCCTCTCGGTGAGTATCTGGCCCAAAAACCATTTTGGCTAAAATAGTGCAACAATAGTGGATTAACCAGGGGTGGGTAAAAATTGCAATTTTGGAAGTTGCTGAAGTTTTGTCTCTTTTTCACAGAAATCAATAGCAAATCACCCAGATGTTAGTCCCTGCGAAGATGGAACCCTCTCGGTGAGTATCTGGCCCAAAAATGATTTTGGCTAAAATAGTGCAACAATAGTGGATTAACCAGGGGTGGGTAAAAATTGCAATTTTGGAAGTTGCTGAAGTTTTGTCTCTTTTTCACAGAAATCAATAGCAAATCACCCAGATGTTAGTCCCTGCGAAGATGTAACCCTCTCGGTGAGTATCTGGCCCAAAAACCATTTTGGCTAAAATAGTGCAACAATAGTGGATTAACCAGGGGTGGGTAAAAATTGCAATTTTGGAAGTTGCTGAAGTTTTGTCTCTTTTTCACAGAAATCAATAGCAAATCACCCAGATGTTAGTCCCTGCGAAGATGGAACCCTCTCGGTGAGTATCTGGCCCAAAAATGATTTTGGCTAAAATAGTGCAACAATAGTGGATTAACCAGGGGTGGGTAAAAATTGCAATTTTGGAAGTTGCTGAAGTTTTGTCTCTTTCTCACAGAAATCAATAACAAATCACCCAGATGTTAGTCCCTGCGAAGATGGAACCCTCTCGGTGAGTATCTGGCCCAAAAACCATTTTGGCTAAAATAGTGCAACAATAGTGGATTAACCAGGGGTGGGTAAAAATTGCAATTTTGGAAGTTGCTGAAGTTTTGTCTCTTTTTCACAGAAATCAATAGCAAATCACCCAGATGTTAGTCCCTGCGAAGATGGAACCCTCTCGGTGAGTATCTGGCCCAAAAATGATTTTGGCTAAAATAGTGCAACAATAGTGGATTAACCAGGGGTGGGTAAAAATTGCAATTTTGGAAGTTGCTGAAGTTTTGTCTCTTTTTCACAGAAATCAATAGCAAATCACCCAGATGTTAGTCCCTGCGAAGATGGAACCCTCTCGGTGAGTATCTGGCCCAAAAATGATTTTGGCTAAAATAGTGCAACAATAGTGGATTAACCAGGGGTGGGTAAAAATTGCAATTTT
Organism: Anthopleura sola; assembly: GCA_023349425.1. NCBI lineage: Eukaryota > Metazoa > Cnidaria > Anthozoa > Actiniaria > Actiniidae > Anthopleura > Anthopleura sola. Next base: position 23,559,800 of record JALHLI010000001.1, read on the forward strand.
GGAAGTTGCTGAAGTTTTGTCTCTTTTTCACAGAAATCAATAGCAAATCACCCAGATGTTAGTCCCTGCGAAGATGGAACCCTCTCGGTGAGTATCTGGCCCAAAAACCATTTTGGCTAAAATAGTGCAACAATAGTGGATTAACCAGGGGTGGGTAAAAATTGCAATTTTGGAAGTTGCTGAAGTTTTGTCTCTTTTTCACAGAAATCAATAGCAAATCACCCAGATGTTAGTCCCTGCGAAGATGGAACCCTCTCGGTGAGTATCTGGCCCAAAAATGATTTTGGCTAAAATAGTGCAACAATAGTGGATTAACCAGGGGTGGGTAAAAATTGCAATTTTGGAAGTTGCTGAAGTTTTGTCTCTTTTTCACAGAAATCAATAGCAAATCACCCAGATGTTAGTCCCTGCGAAGATGGAACCCTCTCGGTGAGTATCTGGCCCAAAAACCATTTTGGCTAAAATAGTGCAACAATAGTGGATTAACCAGGGGTGGGTAAAAATTGCAATTTTGGAAGTTGCTGAAGTTTTGTCTCTTTTTCACAGAAATCAATAGCAAATCACCCAGATATTAGTCCCTGCGAAGATGGAACCCTCTTGGTGAGTATCTGGCCCAAAAATGATTTTGGCTAAAAAAGTGCAACAATAGTGGATTAACCAGGGGTGGGTAAAAATTGCAATTTTGGAAGTTGCTGAAGTTTTGTCTCTTTTTCACAGAAATCAATAGCAAATCACCCAGATGTTAGTCCCTGCGAAGATGGAACCCTCTCGGTGAGTATCTGGCCCAAAAACCATTTTGGCTAAAATAGTGCAACAATAGTGGATTAACCAGGGGTGGGTAAAAATTGCAATTTTGGAAGTTGCTGAAGTTTTGTCTCTTTTTCACAGAAATCAATAGCAAATCACCCAGATGTTAGTCCCTGCGAAGATGGAACCCTCTCGGTGAGTATCTGGCCCAAAAACCATTTTGGCTAAAATAGTGCAACAATAGTGGATTAACCAGGGGTGGGTAAAAATTGCAATTTTGGAAGTTGCTGAAGTTTTGTCTCTTTTTCACAGAAATCAATAGCAAATCACCCAGATGTTAGTCCCTGCGAAGATGGAACCCTCTCGGTGAGTATCTGGCCCAAAAATGATTTTGGCTAAAATAGTGCAACAATAGTGGATTAACCAGGGGTGGGTAAAAATTGCAATTTTGGAAGTTGCTGAAGTTTTGTCTCTTTTTCACAGAAATCAATAGCAAATCACCCAGATGTTAGTCCCTGCGAAGATGGAACCCTCTCGGTGAGTATCTGGCCTAAAAATGATTTTGGCTAAAATAGTGCAACAATAGTGGATTAACCAGGGGTGGGTAAAAATTGCAATTTTGGAAGTTGCTGAAGTTTTGTCTCTTTTTCACAGAAATCAATAGCAAATCACCCAGATGTTAGTCCCTGCGAAGATGGAACCCTCTCGGTGAGTATCTGGCCCAAAAACCATTTTGGCTAAAATAGTGCAACAATAGTGGATTAACCAAGGGTGGGTAAAAATTGCAATTTTGGAAGTTGCTGAAGTTTTGTCTCTTTTTCACAGAAATCAATAGCAAATCACCCAGATATTAGTCCCTGCGAAGATGGAACCCTCTTGGTGAGTATCTGGCCCAAAAATGATTTTGGCTAAAATAGTGCAACAATAGTGGATTAACCAGGGGTGGGTAAAAATTGCAATTTTGGAAGTTGCTGAAGTTTTGTCTCTTTTTCACAGAAATCAATAGCAAATCACCCAGATGTTAGTCCCTGCGAAGATGGAACCCTCTCGGTGAGTATCTGGCCCAAAAACCATTTTGGCTAAAATAGTGCAACAATAGTGGATTAACCAGGGGTGGGTAAAAATTGCAATTTTGGAAGTTGCTGAAGTTTTGTCTCTTTTTCACAGAAATCAATAGCAAATCACCCAGATGTTAGTCCCTGCGAAGATGGAACCCTCTCGGTGAGTATCTGGCCCAAAAACCATTTTGGCTAAAATAGTGCAACAATAGTGGATTAACCAGGGGTGGGTAAAAATTGCAATTTTGGAAGTTGCTGAAGTTTTGTCTCTTTTTCACAGAAATCAATAGCAAATCACCCAGATGTTAGTCCCTGCGAAGATGGAACCCTCTCGGTGAGTATCTGGCCCAAAAATGATTTTGGCTAAAATAGTGCAACAATAGTGGATTAACCAGGGGTGGGTAAAAATTGCAATTTTGGAAGTTGCTGAAGTTTTGTCTCTTTTTCACAGAAATCAATAGCAAATCACCCAGATGTTAGTCCCTGCGAAGATGGAACCCTCTCGGTGAGTATCTGGCCCAAAAACCATTTTGGCTAAAATAGTGCAACAATAGTGGATTAACCAGGGGTGGGTAAAAATTGCAATTTTGGAAGTTGCTGAAGTTTTGTCTCTTTTTCACAGAAATCAATAGCAAATCACCCAGATGTTAGTCCCTGCGAAGATGGAACCCTCTCGGTGAGTATCTGGCCCAAAAACCATTTTGGCTAAAATAGTGCAACAATAGTGGATTAACCAGGGGTGGGTAAAAATTGCAATTTTGGAAGTTGCTGAAGTTTTGTCTCTTTTTCACAGAAATCAATAGCAAATCACCCAGATGTTAGTCCCTGCGAAGATGGAACCCTCTCGGTGAGTATCTGGCCCAAAAACCATTTTGGCTAAAATAGTGCAACAATAGTGGATTAACCAGGGGTGGGTAAAAATTGCAATTTTGGAAGTTGCTGAAGTTTTGTCTCTTTTTCACAGAAATCAATAGCAAATCACCCAGATGTTAGTCACTGCGAAGATGGAACCCTCTCGGTGAGTATCTGGCCCAAAAATGATTTTGGCTAAAATAGTGCAACAATAGTGGATTAACCAGGGGTGGGTAAAAATTGCAATTTTGGAAGTTGCTGAAGTTTTGTCTCTTTTTCACAGAAATCAATAGCAAATCACCCAGATGTTAGTCCCTGCGAAGATGGAACCCTCTCGGTGAGTATCTGGCCTAAAAATGATTTTGGCTAAAATAGTGCAACAATAGTGGATTAACCAGGGGTGGGTAAAAATTGCAATTTTGGAAGTTGCTGAAGTTTTGTCTCTTTTTCACAGAAATCAATAGCAAATCACCCAGATGTTAGTCCCTGCGAAGATGGAACCCTCTCGGTGAGTATCTGGCCCAAAAACCATTTTGGCTAAAATAGTGCAACAATAGTGGATTAACCAAGGGTGGGTAAAAATTGCAATTTTGGAAGTTGCTGAAGTTTTGTCTCTTTTTCACAGAAATCAATAGCAAATCACCCAGATGTTAGTCCCTGCGAAGATGGAACCCTCTCGGTGAGTATCTGGCCCAAAAACCATTTTGGCTAAAATAGTGCAACAATAGTGGATTAACCAGGGGTGGGTAAAAATTGCAATTTTGGAAGTTGCTGAAGTTTTGTCTCTTTTTCACAGAAATCAATAGCAAATCACCCAGATGTTAGTCCCTGCGAAGATGGAACCCTCTCGGTGAGTATCTGGCCCAAAAACCATTTTGGCTAAAATAGTGCAACAATAGTGGATTAACCAGGGGTGGGTAAAAATTGCAATTTTGGAAGTTGCTGAAGTTTTGTCTCTTTTTCACAGAAATCAATAGCAAATCACCCAGATGTTAGTCCCTGCGAAGATGGAACCCTCTCGGTGAGTATCTGGCCCAAAAACCATTTTGGCTAAAATAGTGCAACAATAGTGGATTAACCAGGGGTGGGTAAAAATTGCAATTTTGGAAGTTGCTGAAGTTTTGTCTCTTTTTCACAGAAATCAATAGCAAATCACCCAGATGTTAGTCCCTGCGAAGATGGAACCCTCTCGGTGAGTATCTGGCCCAAAAATTATTTTGGCTAAAATAGTGCAACAATAGTGGATTAACCAGGGGTGGGTAAAAATTGCAATTTTGGAAGTTGCTGAAGTTTTGTCTCTTTTTCACAGAAATCAATAGCAAATCACCCAGATGTTAGTCCCTGCGAAGATGGAACCCTCTCGGTGAGTATCTGGCCCAAAAATGATTTTGGCTAAAATAGTGCAACAATAGTGGATTAACCAGGGGTGGGTAAAAATTGCAATTTTGGAAGTTGCTGAAGTTTTGTCTCTTTTTCACAGAAATCAATAGCAAATCACCCAGATGTTAGTCCCTGCGAAGATGGAACCCTCTCGGTGAGTATCTGGCCCAAAAACCATTTTGGCTAAAATAGTGCAACAATAGTGGATTAACCAGGGGTGGGTAAAAATTGCAATTTTGGAAGTTGCTGAAGTTTTGTCTCTTTTTCACAGAAATCAATAGCAAATCACCCAGATGTTAGTCCCTGCGAAGATGGAACCCTCTCGGTGAGTATCTGGCCCAAAAATGATTTTGGCTAAAATAGTGCAACAATAGTGGATTAACCAGGGGTGGGTAAAAATTGCAATTTTGGAAGTTGCTGAAGTTTTGTCTCTTTTTCACAGAAATCAATAGCAAATCACCCAGATGTTAGTCCCTGCGAAGATGGAACCCTCTCGGTGAGTATCTGGCCCAAAAATGATTTTGGCTAAAATAGTGCAACAATAGTGGATTAACCAGGGGTGGGTAAAAATTGCAATTTTGGAAGTTGCTGAAGTTTTGTCTCTTTTTCACAGAAATCAATAGCAAATCACCCAGATGTTAGTCCCTGCGAAGATGGAACCCTCTCGGTGAGTATCTGGCCCAAAAACCATTTTGGCTAAAATAGTGCAACAATAGTGGATTAACCAGGGGTGGGTAAAAATTGCAATTTTGGAAGTTGCTGAAGTTTTGTCTCTTTTTCACAGAAATCAATAGCAAATCACCCAGATGTTAGTCCCTGCGAAGATGGAACCCTCTCGGTGAGTATCTGGCCCAAAAATGATTTTGGCTAAAATAGTGCAACAATAGTGGATTAACCAGGGGTGGGTAAAAATTGCAATTTTGGAAGTTGCTGAAGTTTTGTCTCTTTTTCACAGAAATCAATAGCAAATCACCCAGATGTTAGTCCCTGCGAAGATGGAACCCTCTCGGTGAGTATCTGGCCCAAAAATGATTTTGGCTAAAATAGTGCAACAATAGTGGATTAACCAGGGGTGGGTAAAAATTGCAATTTTGGAAGTTGCTGAAGTTTTGTCTCTTTTTCACAGAAATCAATAGCAAATCACCCAGATGTTAGTCCCTGCGAAGATGGAACCCTCTCGGTGAGTATCTGGCCCAAAAACCATTTTGGCTAAAATAGTGCAACAATAGTGGATTAACCAGGGGTGGGTAAAAATTGCAATTTTGGAAGTTGCTGAAGTTTTGTCTCTTTTTCACAGAAATCAATAGCAAATCACCCAGATGTTAGTCCCTGCGAAGATGGAACCCTCTCGGTGAGTATCTGGCCCAAAAATGATTTTGGCTAAAATAGTGCAACAATAGTGGATTAACCAGGGGTGGGTAAAAATTGCAATTTTGGAAGTTGCTGAAGTTTTGTCTCTTTTTCACAGAAATCAATAGCAAATCACCCAGATGTTAGTCCCTGCGAAGATGGAACCCTCTCGGTGAGTATCTGGCCCAAAAACCATTTTGGCTAAAATAGTGCAACAATAGTGGATTAACCAGGGGTGGGTAAAAATTGCAATTTTGGAAGTTGCTGAAGTTTTGTCTCTTTTTCACAGAAATCAATAGCAAATCACCCAGATATTAGTCCCTGCGAAGATGGAACCCTCTTGGTGAGTATCTGGCCCAAAAATGATTTTGGCTAAAAAAGTGCAACAATAGTGGATTAACCAGGGGTGGGTAAAAATTGCAATTTTGGAAGTTGCTGAAGTTTTGTCTCTTTTTCACAGAAATCAATAGCAAATCACCCAGATGTTAGTCCCTGCGAAGATGGAACCCTCTCGGTGAGTATCTGGCCCAAAAAACCATTTTGGCTAAAATAGTGCAACAATAGTGGATTAACCAGGGGTGGGTAAAAATTGCAATTTTGGAAGTTGCTGAAGTTTTGTCTCTTTTTCACAGAAATCAATAGCAAATCACCCAGATGTTAGTCCCTGCGAAGATGGAACCCTCTCGGTGAGTATCTGGCCCAAAAACCATTTTGGCTAAAATAGTGCAACAATAGTGGATTAACCAGGGGTGGGTAAAAATTGCAATTTTGGAAGTTGCTGAAGTTTTGTCTCTTTTTCACAGAAATCAATAGCAAATCACCCAGATGTTAGTCCCTGCGAAGATGGAACCCTCTCGGTGAGTATCTGGCCCAAAAATGATTTTGGCTAAAATAGTGCAACAATAGTGGATTAACCAGGGGTGGGTAAAAATTGCAATTTTGGAAGTTGCTGAAGTTTTGTCTCTTTTTCACAGAAATCAATAGCAAATCACCCAGATGTTAGTCCCTGCGAAGATGGAACCCTCTCGGTGAGTATCTGGCCTAAAAATGATTTTGGCTAAAATAGTGCAACAATAGTGGATTAACCAGGGGTGGGTAAAAATTGCAATTTTGGAAGTTGCTGAAGTTTTGTCTCTTTTTCACAGAAATCAATAGCAAATCACCCAGATGTTAGTCCCTGCGAAGATGGAACCCTCTCGGTGAGTATCTGGCCCAAAAACCATTTTGGCTAAAATAGTGCAACAATAGTGGATTAACCAAGGGTGGGTAAAAATTGCAATTTTGGAAGTTGCTGAAGTTTTGTCTCTTTTTCACAGAAATCAATAGCAAATCACCCAGATATTAGTCCCTGCGAAGATGGAACCCTCTTGGTGAGTATCTGGCCCAAAAATGATTTTGGCTAAAATAGTGCAACAATAGTGGATTAACCAGGGGTGGGTAAAAATTGCAATTTTGGAAGTTGCTGAAGTTTTGTCTCTTTTTCACAGAAATCAATAGCAAATCACCCAGATGTTAGTCCCTGCGAAGATGGAACCCTCTCGGTGAGTATCTGGCCCAAAAACCATTTTGGCTAAAATAGTGCAACAATAGTGGATTAACCAGGGGTGGGTAAAAATTGCAATTTTGGAAGTTGCTGAAGTTTTGTCTCTTTTTCACAGAAATCAATAGCAAATCACCCAGATGTTAGTCCCTGCGAAGATGGAACCCTCTCGGTGAGTATCTGGCCCAAAAACCATTTTGGCTAAAATAGTGCAACAATAGTGGATTAACCAGGGGTGGGTAAAAATTGCAATTTTGGAAGTTGCTGAAGTTTTGTCTCTTTTTCACAGAAATCAATAGCAAATCACCCAGATGTTAGTCCCTGCGAAGATGGAACCCTCTCGGTGAGTATCTGGCCCAAAAATGATTTTGGCTAAAATAGTGCAACAATAGTGGATTAACCAGGGGTGGGTAAAAATTGCAATTTTGGAAGTTGCTGAAGTTTTGTCTCTTTTTCACAGAAATCAATAGCAAATCACCCAGATGTTAGTCCCTGCGAAGATGGAACCCTCTCGGTGAGTATCTGGCCCAAAAACCATTTTGGCTAAAATAGTGCAACAATAGTGGATTAACCAGGGGTGGGTAAAAATTGCAATTTTGGAAGTTGCTGAAGTTTTGTCTCTTTTTCACAGAAATCAATAGCAAATCACCCAGATGTTAGTCCCTGCGAAGATGGAACCCTCTCGGTGAGTATCTGGCCCAAAAACCATTTTGGCTAAAATAGTGCAACAATAGTGGATTAACCAGGGGTGGGTAAAAATTGCAATTTTGGAAGTTGCTGAAGTTTTGTCTCTTTTTCACAGAAATCAATAGCAAATCACCCAGATGTTAGTCCCTGCGAAGATGGAACCCTCTCGGTGAGTATCTGGCCCAAAAACCATTTTGGCTAAAATAGTGCAACAATAGTGGATTAACCAGGGGTGGGTAAAAATTGCAATTTTGGAAGTTGCTGAAGTTTTGTCTCTTTTTCACAGAAATCAATAGCAAATCACCCAGATGTTAGTCACTGCGAAGATGGAACCCTCTCGGTGAGTATCTGGCCCAAAAATGATTTTGGCTAAAATAGTGCAACAATAGTGGATTAACCAGGGGTGGGTAAAAATTGCAATTTTGGAAGTTGCTGAAGTTTTGTCTCTTTTTCACAGAAATCAATAGCAAATCACCCAGATGTTAGTCCCTGCGAAGATGGAACCCTCTCGGTGAGTATCTGGCCTAAAAATGATTTTGGCTAAAATAGTGCAACAATAGTGGATTAACCAGGGGTGGGTAAAAATTGCAATTTTGGAAGTTGCTGAAGTTTTGTCTCTTTTTCACAGAAATCAATAGCAAATCACCCAGATGTTAGTCCCTGCGAAGATGGAACCCTCTCGGTGAGTATCTGGCCCAAAAACCATTTTGGCTAAAATAGTGCAACAATAGTGGATTAACCAAGGGTGGGTAAAAATTGCAATTTTGGAAGTTGCTGAAGTTTTGTCTCTTTTTCACAGAAATCAATAGCAAATCACCCAGATGTTAGTCCCTGCGAAGATGGAACCCTCTCGGTGAGTATCTGGCCCAAAAACCATTTTGGCTAAAATAGTGCAACAATAGTGGATTAACCAGGGGTGGGTAAAAATTGCAATTTTGGAAGTTGCTGAAGTTTTGTCTCTTTTTCACAGAAATCAATAGCAAATCACCCAGATGTTAGTCCCTGCGAAGATGGAACCCTCTCGGTGAGTATCTGGCCCAAAAACCATTTTGGCTAAAATAGTGCAACAATAGTGGATTAACCAGGGGTGGGTAAAAATTGCAATTTTGGAAGTTGCTGAAGTTTTGTCTCTTTTTCACAGAAATCAATAGCAAATCACCCAGATGTTAGTCCCTGCGAAGATGGAACCCTCTCGGTGAGTATCTGGCCCAAAAACCATTTTGGCTAAAATAGTGCAACAATAGTGGATTAACCAGGGGTGGGTAAAAATTGCAATTTTGGAAGTTGCTGAAGTTTTGTCTCTTTTTCACAGAAATCAATAGCAAATCACCCAGATGTTAGTCCCTGCGAAGATGGAACCCTCTCGGTGAGTATCTGGCCCAAAAATTATTTTGGCTAAAATAGTGCAACAATAGTGGATTAACCAGGGGTGGGTAAAAATTGCAATTTTGGAAGTTGCTGAAGTTTTGTCTCTTTTTCACAGAAATCAATAGCAAATCACCCAGATGTTAGTCCCTGCGAAGATGGAACCCTCTCGGTGAGTATCTGGCCCAAAAATGATTTTGGCTAAAATAGTGCAACAATAGTGGATTAACCAGGGGTGGGTAAAAATTGCAATTTTGGAAGTTGCTGAAGTTTTGTCTCTTTTTCACAGAAATCAATAGCAAATCACCCAGATGTTAGTCCCTGCGAAGATGGAACCCTCTCGGTGAGTATCTGGCCCAAAAACCATTTTGGCTAAAATAGTGCAACAATAGTGGATTAACCAGGGGTGGGTAAAAATTGCAATTTTGGAAGTTGCTGAAGTTTTGTCTCTTTTTCACAGAAATCAATAGCAAATCACCCAGATGTTAGTCCCTGCGAAGATGGAACCCTCTCGGTGAGTATCTGGCCCAAAAATGATTTTGGCTAAAATAGTGCAACAATAGTGGATTAACCAGGGGTGGGTAAAAATTGCAATTTTGGAAGTTGCTGAAGTTTTGTCTCTTTTTCACAGAAATCAATAGCAAATCACCCAGATGTTAGTCCCTGCGAAGATGGAACCCTCTCGGTGAGTATCTGGCCCAAAAATGATTTTGGCTAAAATAGTGCAACAATAGTGGATTAACCAGGGGTGGGTAAAAATTGCAATTTTGGAAGTTGCTGAAGTTTTGTCTCTTTTTCACAGAAATCAATAGCAAATCACCCAGATGTTAGTCCCTGCGAAGATGGAACCCTCTCGGTGAGTATCTGGCCCAAAAACCATTTTGGCTAAAATAGTGCAACAATAGTGGATTAACCAGGGGTGGGTAAAAATTGCAATTTTGGAAGTTGCTGAAGTTTTGTCTCTTTTTCACAGAAATCAATAGCAAATCACCCAGATGTTAGTCCCTGCGAAGATGGAACCCTCTCGGTGAGTATCTGGCCCAAAAACCATTTTGGCTAAAATAGTGCAACAATAGTGGATTAACCAGGGGTGGGTAAAAATTGCAATTTTGGAAGTTGCTGAAGTTTTGTCTCTTTTTCACAGAAATCAATAGCAAATCACCCAGATGTTAGTCCCTGCGAAGATGGAACCCTCTCGGTGAGTATCTGGCCCAAAAATGATTTTGGCTAAAATAGTGCAACAATAGTGGATTAACCAGGGGTGGGTAAAAATTGCAATTTTGGAAGTTGCTGAAGTTTTGTCTCTTTTTCACAGAAATCAATAGCAAATCACCCAGATGTTAGTCCCTGCGAAGATGGAACCCTCTCGGTGAGTATCTGGCCCAAAAACCATTTTGGCTAAAATAGTGCAACAATAGTGGATTAACCAGGGGTGGGTAAAAATTGCAATTTTGGAAGTTGCTGAAGTTTTGTCTCTTTTTCACAGAAATCAATAGCAAATCACCCAGATGTTAGTCCCTGCGAAGATGGAACCCTCTCGGTGAGTATCTGGCCCAAAAACCATTTTGGCTAAAATAGTGCAACAATAGTGGATTAACCAGGGGTGGGTAAAAATTGCAATTTTGGAAGTTGCTGAAGTTTTGTCTCTTTTTCACAGAAATCAATAGCAAATCACCCAGATGTTAGTCCCTGCGAAGATGGAACCCTCTCGGTGAGTATCTGGCCCAAAAATGATTTTGGCTAAAATAGTGCAACAATAGTGGATTAACCAGGGGTGGGTAAAAATTGCAATTTTGGAAGTTGCTGAAGTTTTGTCTCTTTTTCACAGAAATCAATAGCAAATCACCCAGATGTTAGTCCCTGCGAAGATGGAACCCTCTCGGTGAGTATCTGGCCCAAAAATGATTTTGGCTAAAATAGTGCAACAATAGTGGATTAACCAGGGGTGGGTAAAAATTGCAATTTTGGAAGTTGCTGAAGTTTTGTCTCTTTTTCACAGAAATCAATAGCAAATCACCCAGATGTTAGTCCCTGCGAAGATGGAACCCTCTCGGTGAGTATCTGGCCCAAAAACCATTTTGGCTAAAATAGTGCAACAATAGTGGATTAACCAGGGGTGGGTAAAAATTGCAATTTTGGAAGTTGCTGAAGTTTTGTCTCTTTTTCACAGAAATCAATAGCAAATCACCCAGATGTTAGTCCCTGCGAAGATGGAACCCTCTCGGTGAGTATCTGGCCCAAAAATGATTTTGGCTAAAATAGTGCAACAATAGTGGATTAACCAGGGGTGGGTAAAAATTGCAATTTTGGAAGTTGCTGAAGTTTTGTCTCTTTTTCACAGAAATCAATAGCAAATCACCCAGATGTTAGTCCCTGCGAAGATGGAACCCTCTCGGTGAGTATCTGGCCCAAAAATGATTTTGGCTAAAATAGTGCAACAATAGTGGATTAACCAGGGGTGGGTAAAAATTGCAATTTTGGAAGTTGCTGAAGTTTTGTCTCTTTTTCACAGAAATCAATAGCAAATCACCCAGATGTTAGTCCCTGCGAAGATGGAACCCTCTCGGTGAGTATCTGGCCCAAAAACCATTTTGGCTAAAATAGTGCAACAATAGTGGATTAACCAGGGGTGGGTAAAAATTGCAATTTTGGAAGTTGCTGAAGTTTTGTCTCTTTTTCACAGAAATCAATAGCAAATCACCCAGATGTTAGTCCCTGCGAAGATGGAACCCTCTCGGTGAGTATCTGGCCCAAAAACCATTTTGGCTAAAATAGTGCAACAATAGTGGATTAACCAGGGGTGGGTAAAAATTGCAATTTTGGAAGTTGCTGAAGTTTTGTCTCTTTTTCACAGAAATCAATAGCAAATCACCCAGATGTTAGTCCCTGCGAAGATGGAACCCTCTCGGTGAGTATCTGGCCCAAAAACCATTTTGGCTAAAATAGTGCAACAATAGTGGATTAACCAGGGGTGGGTAAAAATTGCAATTTTGGAAGTTGCTGAAGTTTTGTCTCTTTTTCACAGAAATCAATAGCAAATCACCCAGATGTTAGTCCCTGCGAAGATGGAACCCTCTCGGTGAGTATCTGGCCCAAAAACCATTTTGGCTAAAATAGTGCAACAATAGTGGATTAACCAGGGGTGGGTAAAAATTGCAATTTTGGAAGTTGCTGAAGTTTTGTCTCTTTTTCACAGAAATCAATAGCAAATCACCCAGATGTTAGTCCCTGCGAAGATGGAACCCTCTCGGTGAGTATCTGGCCCAAAAATGATTTTGGCTAAAATAGTGCAACAATAGTGGATTAACCAGGGGTGGGTAAAAATTGCAATTTTGGAAGTTGCTGAAGTTTTGTCTCTTTTTCACAGAAATCAATAGCAAATCACCCAGATGTTAGTCCCTGCGAAGATGGAACCCTCTCGGTGAGTATCTGGCCCAAAAATGATTTTGGCTAAAATAGTGCAACAATAGTGGATTAACCAGGGGTGGGTAAAAATTGCAATTTTGGAAGTTGCTGAAGTTTTGTCTCTTTTTCACAGAAATCAATAGCAAATCACCCAGATGTTAGTCCCTGCGAAGATGGAACCCTCTCGGTGAGTATCTGGCCCAAAAACCATTTTGGCTAAAATAGTGCAACAATAGTGGATTAACCAGGGGTGGGTAAAAATTGCAATTTTGGAAGTTGCTGAAGTTTTGTCTCTTTTTCACAGAAATCAATAGCAAATCACCCAGATGTTAGTCCCTGCGAAGATGGAACCCTCTCGGTGAGTATCTGGCCCAAAAATGATTTTGGCTAAAATAGTGCAACAATAGTGGATTAACCAGGGGTGGGTAAAAATTGCAATTTTGGAAGTTGCTGAAGTTTTGTCTCTTTTTCACAGAAATCAATAGCAAATCACCCAGATGTTAGTCCCTGCGAAGATGGAACCCTCTCGGTGAGTATCTGGCCCAAAAACCATTTTGGCTAAAATAGTGCAACAATAGTGGATTAACCAGGGGTGGGTAAAAATTGCAATTTTGGAAGTTGCTGAAGTTTTGTCTCTTTTTCACAGAAATCAATAGCAAATCACCCAGATGTTAGTCCCTGCGAAGATGGAACCCTCTCGGTGAGTATCTGGTCCAAAAATGATTTTGGCTAAAATAGTGCAATAATAGTGGATTAACCAGGGGTGGGTAAAAATTGCAATTTTGGAAGTTGCTGAAGTTTTGTCTCTTTTTCACAGAAATCAATAGCAAATCACCCAGATGTTAGTCCCTGCGAAGATGGAACCCTCTCGGTGAGTATCTGGCCCAAAAACCATTTTGGCTAAAATAGTGCAACAATAGTGGATTAACCAGGGGTGGGTAAAAATTGCAATTTTGGAAGTTGCTGAAGTTTTGTCTCTTTTTCACAGAAATCAATAGCAAATCACCCAGATATTAGTCCCTGCGAAGATGGAACCCTCTTGGTGAGTATCTGGCCCAAAAATGATTTTGGCTAAAATAGTGCAACAATAGTGGATTAACCAGGGGTGGGTAAAAATTGCAATTTTGGAAGTTGCTGAAGTTTTGTCTCTTTTTCACAGAAATCAATAGCAAATCACCCAGATGTTAGTCCCTGCGAAGATGGAACCCTCTCGGTGAGTATCTGGCCCAAAAACCATTTTGGCTAAAATAGTGCAACAATAGTGGATTAACCAGGGGTGGGTAAAAATTGCAATTTTGGAAGTTGCTGAAGTTTTGTCTCTTTTTCACAGAAATCAATAGCAAATCACCCAGATGTTAGTCCCTGCGAAGATGGAACCCTCTCGGTGAGTATCTGGCCCAAAAACCATTTTGGCTAAAATAGTGCAACAATAGTGGATTAACCAGGGGTGGGTAAAAATTGCAATTTTGGAAGTTGCTGAAGTTTTGTCTCTTTTTCACAGAAATCAATAGCAAATCACCCAGATGTTAGTCCCTGCGAAGATGGAACCCTCTCGGTGAGTATCTGGCCCAAAAATGATTTTGGCTAAAATAGTGCAACAATAGTGGATTAACCAGGGGTGGGTAAAAATTGCAATTTTGGAAGTTGCTGAAGTTTTGTCTCTTTTTCACAGAAATCAATAGCAAATCACCCAGATGTTAGTCCCTGCGAAGATGGAACCCTCTCGGTGAGTATCTGGCCCAAAAACCATTTTGGCTAAAATAGTGCAACAATAGTGGATTAACCAGGGGTGGGTAAAAATTGCAATTTTGGAAGTTGCTGAAGTTTTGTCTCTTTTTCACAGAAATCAATAGCAAATCACCCAGATGTTAGTCCCTGCGAAGATGGAACCCTCTCGGTGAGTATCTGGCCCAAAAACCATTTTGGCTAAAATAGTGCAACAATAGTGGATTAACCAGGGGTGGGTAAAAATTGCAATTTTGGAAGTTGCTGAAGTTTTGTCTCTTTTTCACAGAAATCAATAGCAAATCACCCAGATGTTAGTCCCTGCGAAGATGGAACCCTCTCGGTGAGTATCTGGCCCAAAAATGATTTTGGCTAAAATAGTGCAACAATAGTGGATTAACCAGGGGTGGGTAAAAATTGCAATTTTGGAAGTTGCTGAAGTTTTGTCTCTTTTTCACAGAAATCAATAGCAAATCACCCAGATGTTAGTCCCTGCGAAGATGGAACCCTCTCGGTGAGTATCTGGCCCAAAAATGATTTTGGCTAAAATAGTGCAACAATAGTGGATTAACCAGGGGTGGGTAAAAATTGCAATTTTGGAAGTTGCTGAAGTTTTGTCTCTTTTTCACAGAAATCAATAGCAAATCACCCAGATGTTAGTCCCTGCGAAGATGGAACCCTCTCGGTGAGTATCTGGCCCAAAAACCATTTTGGCTAAAATAGTGCAACAATAGTGGATTAACCAAGGGTGGGTAAAAATTGCAATTTTGGAAGTTGCTGAAGTTTTGTCTCTTTTTCACAGAAATCAATAGCAAATCACCCAGATGTTAGTCCCTGCGAAGATGGAACCCTCTCGGTGAGTATCTGGCCCAAAAACCATTTTGGCTAAAATAGTGCAACAATAGTGGATTAACCAGGGGTGGGTAAAAATTGCAATTTTGGAAGTTGCTGAAGTTTTGTCTCTTTTTCACAGAAATCAATAGCAAATCACCCAGATGTTAGTCCCTGCGAAGATGGAACCCTCTCGGTGAGTATCTGGCCCAAAAACCATTTTGGCTAAAATAGTGCAACAATAGTGGATTAACCAGGGGTGGGTAAAAATTGCAATTTTGGAAGTTGCTGAAGTTTTGTCTCTTTTTCACAGAAATCAATAGCAAATCACCCAGATGTTAGTCCCTGCGAAGATGGAACCCTCTCGGTGAGTATCTGGCCCAAAAACCATTTTGGCTAAAATAGTGCAACAATAGTGGATTAACCAGGGGTGGGTAAAAATTGCAATTTTGGAAGTTGCTGAAGTTTTGTCTCTTTTTCACAGAAATCAATAGCAAATCACCCAGATGTTAGTCCCTGCGAAGATGGAACCCTCTCGGTGAGTATCTGGCCCAAAAATGATTTTGGCTAAAATAGTGCAACAATAGTGGATTAACCAGGGGTGGGTAAAAATTGCAATTTTGGAAGTTGCTGAAGTTTTGTCTCTTTTTCACAGAAATCAATAGCAAATCACCCAGATGTTAGTCCCTGCGAAGATGGAACCCTCTCGGTGAGTATCTGGCCCAAAAACCATTTTGGCTAAAATAGTGCAACAATAGTGGATTAACCAGGGGTGGGTAAAAATTGCAATTTTGGAAGTTGCTGAAGTTTTGTCTCTTTTTCACAGAAATCAATAGCAAATCACCCAGATGTTAGTCCCTGCGAAGATGGAACCCTCTCGGTGAGTATCTGGCCCAAAAACCATTTTGGCTAAAATAGTGCAACAATAGTGGATTAACCAGGGGTGGGTAAAAATTGCAATTTTGGAAGTTGCTGAAGTTTTGTCTCTTTTTCACAGAAATCAATAGCAAATCACCCAGATGTTAGTCCCTGCGAAGATGGAACCCTCTCGGTGAGTATCTGGCCCAAAAATGATTTTGGCTAAAATAGTGCAACAATAGTGGATTAACCAGGGGTGGGTAAAAATTGCAATTTTGGAAGTTGCTGAAGTTTTGTCTCTTTTTCACAGAAATCAATAGCAAATCACCCAGATGTTAGTCCCTGCGAAGATGGAACCCTCTCGGTGAGTATCTGGCCCAAAAACCATTTTGGCTAAAATAGTGCAACAATAGTGGATTAACCAGGGGTGGGTAAAAATTGCAATTTTGGAAGTTGCTGAAGTTTTGTCTCTTTTTCACAGAAATCAATAGCAAATCACCCAGATGTTAGTCCCTGCGAAGATGGAACCCTCTCGGTGAGTATCTGGCCCAAAAACCATTTTGGCTAAAATAGTGCAACAATAGTGGATTAACCAGGGGTGGGTAAAAATTGCAATTTTGGAAGTTGCTGAAGTTTTGTCTCTTTTTCACAGAAATCAATAGCAAATCACCCAGATGTTAGTCCCTGCGAAGATGGAACCCTCTCGGTGAGTATCTGGCCCAAAAATGATTTTGGCTAAAATAGTGCAACAATAGTGGATTAACCAGGGGTGGGTAAAAATTGCAATTTTGGAAGTTGCTGAAGTTTTGTCTCTTTTTCACAGAAATCAATAGCAAATCACCCAGATGTTAGTCCCTGCGAAGATGGAACCCTCTCGGTGAGTATCTGGCCCAAAAACCATTTTGGCTAAAATAGTGCAACAATAGTGGATTAACCAGGGGTGGGTAAAAATTGCAATTTTGGAAGTTGCTGAAGTTTTGTCTCTTTTTCACAGAAATCAATAGCAAATCACCCAGATGTTAGTCCCTGCGAAGATGGAACCCTCTCGGTGAGTATCTGGCCCAAAAACCATTTTGGCTAAAATAGTGCAACAATAGTGGATTAACCAGGGGTGGGTAAAAATTGCAATTTTGGAAGTTGCTGAAGTTTTGTCTCTTTTTCACAGAAATCAATAGCAAATCACCCAGATGTTAGTCCCTGCGAAGATGGAACCCTCTCGGTGAGTATCTGGCCCAAAAATGATTTTGGCTAAAATAGTGCAACAATAGTGGATTAACCAGGGGTGGGTAAAAATTGCAATTTTGGAAGTTGCTGAAGTTTTGTCTCTTTTTCACAGAAATCAATAGCAAATCACCCAGATGTTAGTCCCTGCGAAGATGGAACCCTCTCGGTGAGTATCTGGCCCAAAAACCATTTTGGCTAAAATAGTGCAACAATAGTGGATTAACCAGGGGTGGGTAAAATTTGCAATTTTGGAAGTTGCTGAAGTTTTGTCTCTTTTTCACAGAAATCAATAGCAAATCACCCAGATGTTAGTCCCTGCGAAGATGGAACCCTCTCGGTGAGTATCTGGCCCAAAAACCATTTTGGCTAAAATAGTGCAACAATAGTGGATTAACCAGGGGTGGGTAAAAATTGCAATTTTGGAAGTTGCTGAAGTTTTGTCTCTTTTTCACAGAAATCAATAGCAAATCACCCAGATGTTAGTCCCTGCGAAGATGGAACCCTCTCGGTGAGTATCTGGCCCAAAAACCATTTTGGCTAAAATAGTGCAACAATAGTGGATTAACCAGGGGTGGGTAAAAATTGCAATTTTGGAAGTTGCTGAAGTTTTGTCTCTTTTTCACAGAAATCAATAGCAAATCACCCAGATGTTAGTCCCTGCGAAGATGGAACCCTCTCGGTGAGTATCTGGCCCAAAAACCATTTTGGCTAAAATAGTGCAACAATAGTGGATTAACCAGGGGTGGGTAAAAATTGCAATTTTGGAAGTTGCTGAAGTTTTGTCTCTTTTTCACAGAAATCAATAGCAAATCACCCAGATGTTAGTCCCTGCGAAGATGGAACCCTCTCGGTGAGTATCTGGCCCAAAAATGATTTTGGCTAAAATAGTGCAACAATAGTGGATTAACCAGGGGTGGGTAAAAATTGCAATTTTGGAAGTTGCTGAAGTTTTGTCTCTTTTTCACAGAAATCATTAGCAAATCACCCAGATGTTAGTCCCTGCGAAGATGGAACCCTCTCGGTGAGTATCTGGCCCAAAAATGATTTTGGCTAAAATAGTGCAACAATAGTGGATTAACCAGGGGTGGGTAAAAATTGCAATTTTGGAAGTTGCTGAAGTTTTGTCTCTTTTTCACAGAAATCAATAGCAAATCACCCAGATGTTAGTCCCTGCGAAGATGGAACCCTCTCGGTGAGTATCTGGCCCAAAAACCATTTTGGCTAAAATAGTGCAACAATAGTGGATTAACCAGGGGTGGGTAAAAATTGCAATTTTGGAAGTTGCTGAAGTTTTGTCTCTTTTTCACAGAAATCAATAGCAAATCACCCAGATGTTAGTCCCTGCGAAGATGGAACCCTCTCGGTGAGTATCTGGCCCAAAAACCATTTTGGCTAAAATAGTGCAACAATAGTGGATTAACCAGGGGTGGGTAAAAATTGCAATTTTGGAAGTTGCTGAAGTTTTGTCTCTTTTTCACAGAAATCAATAGCAAATCACCCAGATGTTAGTCCCTGCGAAGATGGAACCCTCTCGGTGAGTATCTGGCCCAAAAATGATTTTGGCTAAAATAGTGCAACAATAGTGGATTAACCAGGGGTGGGTAAAAATTGCAATTTTGGAAGTTGCTGAAGTTTTGTCTCTTTTTCACAGAAATCAATAGCAAATCACCCAGATGTTAGTCCCTGCGAAGATGGAACCCTCTCGGTGAGTATCTGGCCCAAAAATGATTTTGGCTAAAATAGTGCAACAATAGTGGATTAACCAGGGGTGGGTAAAAATTGCAATTTTGGAAGTTGCTGAAGTTTTGTCTCTTTTTCACAGAAATCAATAGCAAATCACCCAGATGTTAGTCCCTGCGAAGATGGAACCCTCTCGGTGAGTATCTGGCCCAAAAACCATTTTGGCTAAAATAGTGCAACAATAGTGGATTAACCAGGGGTGGGTAAAAATTGCAATTTTGGAAGTTGCTGAAGTTTTGTCTCTTTTTCACAGAAATCAATAGCAAATCACCCAGATGTTAGTCCCTGCGAAGATGGAACCCTCTCGGTGAGTATCTGGCCCAAAAACCATTTTGGCTAAAATAGTGCAACAATAGTGGATTAACCAGGGGTGGGTAAAAATTGCAATTTTGGAAGTTGCTGAAGTTTTGTCTCTTTTTCACAGAAATCAATAGCAAATCACCCAGATGTTAGTCCCTGCGAAGATGGAACCCTCTCGGTGAGTATCTGGCCCAAAAACCATTTTGGCTAAAATAGTGCAACAATAGTGGATTAACCAGGGGTGGGTAAAAATTGCAATTTTGGAAGTTGCTGAAGTTTTGTCTCTTTTTCACAGAAATCAATAGCAAATCACCCAGATGTTAGTCCCTGCGAAGATGGAACCCTCTCGGTGAGTATCTGGCCCAAAAATGATTTTGGCTAAAATAGTGCAACAATAGTGGATTAACCAGGGGTGGGTAAAAATTGCAATTTTGGAAGTTGCTGAAGTTTTGTCTCTTTTTCACAGAAATCAATAGCAAATCACCCAGATGTTAGTCCCTGCGAAGATGGAACCCTCTCGGTGAGTATCTGGCCCAAAAACCATTTTGGCTAAAATAGTGCAACAATAGTGGATTAACCAGGGGTGGGTAAAAATTGCAATTTTGGAAGTTGCTGAAGTTTTGTCTCTTTTTCACAGAAATCAATAGCAAATCACCCAGATGTTAGTCCCTGCGAAGATGGAACCCTCTCGGTGAGTATCTGGCCCAAAAATGATTTTGGCTAAAATAGTGCAACAATAGTGGATTAACCAGGGGTGGGTAAAAATTGCAATTTTGGAAGTTGCTGAAGTTTTGTCTCTTTTTCACAGAAATCAATAGCAAATCACCCAGATGTTAGTCCCTGCGAAGATGGAACCCTCTCGGTGAGTATCTGGCCCAAAAATGATTTTGGCTAAAATAGTGCAACAATAGTGGATTAACCAGGGGTGGGTAAAAA
This sequence comes from Anthopleura sola, assembly GCA_023349425.1. NCBI lineage: Eukaryota > Metazoa > Cnidaria > Anthozoa > Actiniaria > Actiniidae > Anthopleura > Anthopleura sola. The sequence goes on from JALHLI010000001.1 coordinate 23,579,798, forward strand.
TTGCAATTTTGGAAGTTGCTGAAGTTTTGTCTCTTTTTCACAGAAATCAATAGCAAATCACCCAGATGTTAGTCCCTGCGAAGATGGAACCCTCTCGGTGAGTATCTGGCCCAAAAACCATTTTGGCTAAAATAGTGCAACAATAGTGGATTAACCAGGGGTGGGTAAAAATTGCAATTTTGGAAGTTGCTGAAGTTTTGTCTCTTTTTCACAGAAATCAATAGCAAATCACCCAGATGTTAGTCCCTGCGAAGATGGAACCCTCTCGGTGAGTATCTGGCCCAAAAATGATTTTGGCTAAAATAGTGCAACAATAGTGGATTAACCAGGGGTGGGTAAAAATTGCAATTTTGGAAGTTGCTGAAGTTTTGTCTCTTTTTCACAGAAATCAATAGCAAATCACCCAGATGTTAGTCCCTGCGAAGATGGAACCCTCTCAGTGAGTATCTGGCCCAAAAACCATTTTGGCTAAAATAGTGCAACAATAGTGGATTAACCAGGGGTGGGTAAAAATTGCAATTTTGGAAGTTGCTGAAGTTTTGTCTCTTTTTCACAGAAATCAATAGCAAATCACCCAGATGTTAGTCCCTGCGAAGATGGAACCCTCTCGGTGAGTATCTGGCCCAAAAATGATTTTGGCTAAAATAGTGCAACAATAGTGGATTAACCAGGGGTGGGTAAAAATTGCAATTTTGGAAGTTGCTGAAGTTTTGTCTCTTTTTCACAGAAATCAATAGCAAATCACCCAGATGTTAGTCCCTGCGAAGATGGAACCCTCTCGGTGAGTATCTGGCCCAAAAACCATTTTGGCTAAAATAGTGCAACAATAGTGGATTAACCAGGGGTGGGTAAAAATTGCAATTTTGGAAGTTGCTGAAGTTTTGTCTCTTTTTCACAGAAATCAATAGCAAATCACCCAGATGTTAGTCCCTGCGAAGATGGAACCCTCTCGGTGAGTATCTGGCCCAAAAACCATTTTGGCTAAAATAGTGCAACAATAGTGGATTAACCAGGGGTGGGTAAAAATTGCAATTTTGGAAGTTGCTGAAGTTTTGTCTCTTTTTCACAGAAATCAATAGCAAATCACCCAGATGTTAGTCCCTGTGAAGATGGAACCCTCTCGGTGAGTATCTGGCCCAAAAATGATTTTGGCTAAAATAGTGCAACAATAGTGGATTAACCAGGGGTGGGTAAAAATTGCAATTTTGGAAGTTGCTGAAGTTTTGTCTCTTTTTCACAGAAATCAATAGCAAATCACCCAGATGTTAGTCCCTGCGAAGATGGAACCCTCTCGGTGAGTATCTGGCCCAAAAATGATTTTGGCTAAAATAGTGCAACAATAGTGGATTAACCAGGGGTGGGTAAAAATTGCAATTTTGGAAGTTGCTGAAGTTTTGTCTCTTTTTCACAGAAATCAATAGCAAATCACCCAGATGTTAGTCCCTGCGAAGATGGAACCCTCTCGGTGAGTATCTGGCCCAAAAACCATTTTGGCTAAAATAGTGCAACAATAGTGGATTAACCAGGGGTGGGTAAAAATTGCAATTTTGGAAGTTGCTGAAGTTTTGTCTCTTTTTCACAGAAATCAATAGCAAATCACCCAGATGTTAGTCCCTGCGAAGATGGAACCCTCTCGGTGAGTATCTGGCCCAAAAACCATTTTGGCTAAAATAGTGCAACAATAGTGGATTAACCAGGGGTGGGTAAAAATTGCAATTTTGGAAGTTGCTGAAGTTTTGTCTCTTTTTCACAGAAATCAATAGCAAATCACCCAGATGTTAGTCCCTGCGAAGATGGAACCCTCTCGGTGAGTATCTGGCCCAAAAATGATTTTGGCTAAAATAGTGCAACAATAGTGGATTAACCAGGGGTGGGTAAAAATTGCAATTTTGGAAGTTGCTGAAGTTTTGTCTCTTTTTCACAGAAATCAATAGCAAATCACCCAGATGTTAGTCCCTGCGAAGATGGAACCCTCTCGGTGAGTATCTGGCCCAAAAACCATTTTGGCTAAAATAGTGCAACAATAGTGGATTAACCAGGGGTGGGTAAAAATTGCAATTTTGGAAGTTGCTGAAGTTTTGTCTCTTTTTCACAGAAATCAATAGCAAATCACCCAGATGTTAGTCCCTGCGAAGATGGAACCCTCTCGGTGAGTATCTGGCCCAAAAACCATTTTGGCTAAAATAGTGCAACAATAGTGGATTAACCAGGGGTGGGTAAAAATTGCAATTTTGGAAGTTGCTGAAGTTTTGTCTCTTTTTCACAGAAATCAATAGCAAATCACCCAGATGTTAGTCCCTGCGAAGATGGAACCCTCTCGGTGAGTATCTGGCCCAAAAACCATTTTGGCTAAAATAGTGCAACAATAGTGGATTAACCAGGGGTGGGTAAAAATTGCAATTTTGGAAGTTGCTGAAGTTTTGTCTCTTTTTCACAGAAATCAATAGCAAATCACCCAGATGTTAGTCCCTGCGAAGATGGAACCCTCTCGGTGAGTATCTGGCCCAAAAATGATTTTGGCTAAAATAGTGCAACAATAGTGGATTAACCAGGGGTGGGTAAAAATTGCAATTTTGGAAGTTGCTGAAGTTTTGTCTCTTTTTCACAGAAATCAATAGCAAATCACCCAGATGTTAGTCCCTGCGAAGATGGAACCCTCTCGGTGAGTATCTGGCCCAAAAACCATTTTGGCTAAAATAGTGCAACAATAGTGGATTAACCAGGGGTGGGTAAAAATTGCAATTTTGGAAGTTGCTGAAGTTTTGTCTCTTTTTCACAGAAATCAATAGCAAATCACCCAGATGTTAGTCCCTGCGAAGATGGAACCCTCTCGGTGAGTATCTGGCCCAAAAACCATTTTGGCTAAAATAGTGCAACAATAGTGGATTAACCAGGGGTGGGTAAAAATTGCAATTTTGGAAGTTGCTGAAGTTTTGTCTCTTTTTCACAGAAATCAATAGCAAATCACCCAGATGTTAGTCCCTGCGAAGATGGAACCCTCTCGGTGAGTATCTGGCCCAAAAACCATTTTGGCTAAAATAGTGCAACAATAGTGGATTAACCAGGGGTGGGTAAAAATTGCAATTTTGGAAGTTGCTGAAGTTTTGTCTCTTTTTCACAGAAATCAATAGCAAATCACCCAGATGTTAGTCCCTGCGAAGATGGAACCCTCTCGGTGAGTATCTGGCCCAAAAACCATTTTGGCTAAAATAGTGCAACAATAGTGGATTAACCAGGGGTGGGTAAAAATTGCAATTTTGGAAGTTGCTGAAGTTTTGTCTCTTTTTCACAGAAATCAATAGCAAATCACCCAGATGTTAGTCCCTGCGAAGATGGAACCCTCTCGGTGAGTATCTGGCCCAAAAATGATTTTGGCTAAAATAGTGCAACAATAGTGGATTAACCAGGGGTGGGTAAAAATTGCAATTTTGGAAGTTGCTGAAGTTTTGTCTCTTTTTCACAGAAATCAATAGCAAATCACCCAGATGTTAGTCCCTGCGAAGATGGAACCCTCTCGGTGAGTATCTGGCCCAAAAACCATTTTGGCTAAAATAGTGCAACAATAGTGGATTAACCAGGGGTGGGTAAAAATTGCAATTTTGGAAGTTGCTGAAGTTTTGTCTCTTTTTCACAGAAATCAATAGCAAATCACCCAGATGTTAGTCCCTGCGAAGATGGAACCCTCTCGGTGAGTATCTGGCCCAAAAATGATTTTGGCTAAAATAGTGCAACAATAGTGGATTAACCAGGGGTGGGTAAAAATTGCAATTTTGGAAGTTGCTGAAGTTTTGTCTCTTTTTCACAGAAATCAATAGCAAATCACCCAGATGTTAGTCCCTGCGAAGATGGAACCCTCTCGGTGAGTATCTGGCCCAAAAATGATTTTGGCTAAAATAGTGCAACAATAGTGGATTAACCAGGGGTGGGTAAAAATTGCAATTTTGGAAGTTGCTGAAGTTTTGTCTCTTTTTCACAGAAATCAATAGCAAATCACCCAGATGTTAGTCCCTGCGAAGATGGAACCCTCTCAGTGAGTATCTGGCCCAAAAACCATTTTGGCTAAAATAGTGCAACAATAGTGGATTAACCAGGGGTGGGTAAAAATTGCAATTTTGGAAGTTGCTGAAGTTTTGTCTCTTTTTCACAGAAATCAATAGCAAATCACCCAGATGTTAGTCCCTGCGAAGATGGAACCCTCTCGGTGAGTATCTGGCCCAAAAATGATTTTGGCTAAAATAGTGCAACAATAGTGGATTAACCAGGGGTGGGTAAAAATTGCAATTTTGGAAGTTGCTGAAGTTTTGTCTCTTTTTCACAGAAATCAATAGCAAATCACCCAGATGTTAGTCCCTGCGAAGATGGAACCCTCTCGGTGAGTATCTGGCCCAAAAACCATTTTGGCTAAAATAGTGCAACAATAGTGGATTAACCAGGGGTGGGTAAAAATTGCAATTTTGGAAGTTGCTGAAGTTTTGTCTCTTTTTCACAGAAATCAATAGCAAATCACCCAGATGTTAGTCCCTGCGAAGATGGAACCCTCTCGGTGAGTATCTGGCCCAAAAACCATTTTGGCTAAAATAGTGCAACAATAGTGGATTAACCAGGGGTGGGTAAAAATTGCAATTTTGGAAGTTGCTGAAGTTTTGTCTCTTTTTCACAGAAATCAATAGCAAATCACCCAGATGTTAGTCCCTGCGAAGATGGAACCCTCTCGGTGAGTATCTGGCCCAAAAATGATTTTGGCTAAAATAGTGCAACAATAGTGGATTAACCAGGGGTGGGTAAAAATTGCAATTTTGGAAGTTGCTGAAGTTTTGTCTCTTTTTCACAGAAATCAATAGCAAATCACCCAGATGTTAGTCCCTGCGAAGATGGAACCCTCTCGGTGAGTATCTGGCCCAAAAACCATTTTGGCTAAAATAGTGCAACAATAGTGGATTAACCAGGGGTGGGTAAAAATTGCAATTTTGGAAGTTGCTGAAGTTTTGTCTCTTTTTCACAGAAATCAATAGCAAATCACCCAGATGTTAGTCCCTGCGAAGATGGAACCCTCTCGGTGAGTATCTGGCCCAAAAATGATTTTGGCTAAAATAGTGCAACAATAGTGGATTAACCAGGGGTGGGTAAAAATTGCAATTTTGGAAGTTGCTGAAGTTTTGTCTCTTTTTCACAGAAATCAATAGCAAATCACCCAGATGTTAGTCCCTGCGAAGATGGAACCCTCTCGGTGAGTATCTGGCCCAAAAATGATTTTGGCTAAAATAGTGCAACAATAGTGGATTAACCAGGGGTGGGTAAAAATTGCAATTTTGGAAGTTGCTGAAGTTTTGTCTCTTTTTCACAGAAATCAATAGCAAATCACCCAGATGTTAGTCCCTGCGAAGATGGAACCCTCTCGGTGAGTATCTGGCCCAAAAACCATTTTGGCTAAAATAGTGCAACAATAGTGGATTAACCAGGGGTGGGTAAAAATTGCAATTTTGGAAGTTGCTGAAGTTTTGTCTCTTTTTCACAGAAATCAATAGCAAATCACCCAGATGTTAGTCCCTGCGAAGATGGAACCCTCTCGGTGAGTATCTGGCCCAAAAATGATTTTGGCTAAAATAGTGCAACAATAGTGGATTAACCAGGGGTGGGTAAAAATTGCAATTTTGGAAGTTGCTGAAGTTTTGTCTCTTTTTCACAGAAATCAATAGCAAATCACCCAGATGTTAGTCCCTGCGAAGATGGAACCCTCTCAGTGAGTATCTGGCCCAAAAACCATTTTGGCTAAAATAGTGCAACAATAGTGGATTAACCAGGGGTGGGTAAAAATTGCAATTTTGGAAGTTGCTGAAGTTTTGTCTCTTTTTCACAGAAATCAATAGCAAATCACCCAGATGTTAGTCCCTGCGAAGATGGAACCCTCTCGGTGAGTATCTGGCCCAAAAATGATTTTGGCTAAAATAGTGCAACAATAGTGGATTAACCAGGGGTGGGTAAAAATTGCAATTTTGGAAGTTGCTGAAGTTTTGTCTCTTTTTCACAGAAATCAATAGCAAATCACCCAGATGTTAGTCCCTGCGAAGATGGAACCCTCTCGGTGAGTATCTGGCCCAAAAACCATTTTGGCTAAAATAGTGCAACAATAGTGGATTAACCAGGGGTGGGTAAAAATTGCAATTTTGGAAGTTGCTGAAGTTTTGTCTCTTTTTCACAGAAATCAATAGCAAATCACCCAGATGTTAGTCCCTGCGAAGATGGAACCCTCTCGGTGAGTATCTGGCCCAAAAACCATTTTGGCTAAAATAGTGCAACAATAGTGGATTAACCAGGGGTGGGTAAAAATTGCAATTTTGGAAGTTGCTGAAGTTTTGTCTCTTTTTCACAGAAATCAATAGCAAATCACCCAGATGTTAGTCCCTGCGAAGATGGAACCCTCTCGGTGAGTATCTGGCCCAAAAATGATTTTGGCTAAAATAGTGCAACAATAGTGGATTAACCAGGGGTGGGTAAAAATTGCAATTTTGGAAGTTGCTGAAGTTTTGTCTCTTTTTCACAGAAATCAATAGCAAATCACCCAGATGTTAGTCCCTGCGAAGATGGAACCCTCTCGGTGAGTATCTGGCCCAAAAATGATTTTGGCTAAAATAGTGCAACAATAGTGGATTAACCAGGGGTGGGTAAAAATTGCAATTTTGGAAGTTGCTGAAGTTTTGTCTCTTTTTCACAGAAATCAATAGCAAATCACCCAGATGTTAGTCCCTGCGAAGATGGAACCCTCTCGGTGAGTATCTGGCCCAAAAACCATTTTGGCTAAAATAGTGCAACAATAGTGGATTAACCAGGGGTGGGTAAAAATTGCAATTTTGGAAGTTGCTGAAGTTTTGTCTCTTTTTCACAGAAATCAATAGCAAATCACCCAGATGTTAGTCCCTGCGAAGATGGAACCCTCTCGGTGAGTATCTGGCCCAAAAACCATTTTGGCTAAAATAGTGCAACAATAGTGGATTAACCAGGGGTGGGTAAAAATTGCAATTTTGGAAGTTGCTGAAGTTTTGTCTCTTTTTCACAGAAATCAATAGCAAATCACCCAGATGTTAGTCCCTGCGAAGATGGAACCCTCTCGGTGAGTATCTGGCCCAAAAATGATTTTGGCTAAAATAGTGCAACAATAGTGGATTAACCAGGGGTGGGTAAAAATTGCAATTTTGGAAGTTGCTGAAGTTTTGTCTCTTTTTCACAGAAATCAATAGCAAATCACCCAGATGTTAGTCCCTGCGAAGATGGAACCCTCTCGGTGAGTATCTGGCCCAAAAACCATTTTGGCTAAAATAGTGCAACAATAGTGGATTAACCAGGGGTGGGTAAAAATTGCAATTTTGGAAGTTGCTGAAGTTTTGTCTCTTTTTCACAGAAATCAATAGCAAATCACCCAGATGTTAGTCCCTGCGAAGATGGAACCCTCTCGGTGAGTATCTGGCCCAAAAACCATTTTGGCTAAAATAGTGCAACAATAGTGGATTAACCAGGGGTGGGTAAAAATTGCAATTTTGGAAGTTGCTGAAGTTTTGTCTCTTTTTCACAGAAATCAATAGCAAATCACCCAGATGTTAGTCCCTGCGAAGATGGAACCCTCTCGGTGAGTATCTGGCCCAAAAACCATTTTGGCTAAAATAGTGCAACAATAGTGGATTAACCAGGGGTGGGTAAAAATTGCAATTTTGGAAGTTGCTGAAGTTTTGTCTCTTTTTCACAGAAATCAATAGCAAATCACCCAGATGTTAGTCCCTGCGAAGATGGAACCCTCTCGGTGAGTATCTGGCCCAAAAATGATTTTGGCTAAAATAGTGCAACAATAGTGGATTAACCAGGGGTGGGTAAAAATTGCAATTTTGGAAGTTGCTGAAGTTTTGTCTCTTTTTCACAGAAATCAATAGCAAATCACCCAGATGTTAGTCCCTGCGAAGATGGAACCCTCTCGGTGAGTATCTGGCCCAAAAACCATTTTGGCTAAAATAGTGCAACAATAGTGGATTAACCAGGGGTGGGTAAAAATTGCAATTTTGGAAGTTGCTGAAGTTTTGTCTCTTTTTCACAGAAATCAATAGCAAATCACCCAGATGTTAGTCCCTGCGAAGATGGAACCCTCTCGGTGAGTATCTGGCCCAAAAACCATTTTGGCTAAAATAGTGCAACAATAGTGGATTAACCAGGGGTGGGTAAAAATTGCAATTTTGGAAGTTGCTGAAGTTTTGTCTCTTTTTCACAGAAATCAATAGCAAATCACCCAGATGTTAGTCCCTGCGAAGATGGAACCCTCTCGGTGAGTATCTGGCCCAAAAATGATTTTGGCTAAAATAGTGCAACAATAGTGGATTAACCAGGGGTGGGTAAAAATTGCAATTTTGGAAGTTGCTGAAGTTTTGTCTCTTTTTCACAGAAATCAATAGCAAATCACCCAGATGTTAGTCCCTGCGAAGATGGAACCCTCTCGGTGAGTATCTGGCCCAAAAACCATTTTGGCTAAAATAGTGCAACAATAGTGGATTAACCAGGGGTGGGTAAAAATTGCAATTTTGGAAGTTGCTGAAGTTTTGTCTCTTTTTCACAGAAATCAATAGCAAATCACCCAGATGTTAGTCCCTGCGAAGATGGAACCCTCTCGGTGAGTATCTGGCCCAAAAACCATTTTGGCTAAAATAGTGCAACAATAGTGGATTAACCAGGGGTGGGTAAAAATTGCAATTTTGGAAGTTGCTGAAGTTTTGTCTCTTTTTCACAGAAATCAATAGCAAATCACCCAGATGTTAGTCCCTGCGAAGATGGAACCCTCTCGGTGAGTATCTGGCCCAAAAATGATTTTGGCTAAAATAGTGCAACAATAGTGGATTAACCAGGGGTGGGTAAAAATTGCAATTTTGGAAGTTGCTGAAGTTTTGTCTCTTTTTCACAGAAATCAATAGCAAATCACCCAGATGTTAGTCCCTGCGAAGATGGAACCCTCTCGGTGAGTATCTGGCCCAAAAATGATTTTGGCTAAAATAGTGCAACAATAGTGGATTAACCAGGGGTGGGTAAAAATTGCAATTTTGGAAGTTGCTGAAGTTTTGTCTCTTTTTCACAGAAATCAATAGCAAATCACCCAGATGTTAGTCCCTGCGAAGATGGAACCCTCTCGGTGAGTATCTGGCCCAAAAACCATTTTGGCTAAAATAGTGCAACAATAGTGGATTAACCAGGGGTGGGTAAAAATTGCAATTTTGGAAGTTGCTGAAGTTTTGTCTCTTTTTCACAGAAATCAATAGCAAATCACCCAGATGTTAGTCCCTGCGAAGATGGAACCCTCTCGGTGAGTATCTGGCCCAAAAACCATTTTGGCTAAAATAGTGCAACAATAGTGGATTAACCAGGGGTGGGTAAAAATTGCAATTTTGGAAGTTGCTGAAGTTTTGTCTCTTTTTCACAGAAATCAATAGCAAATCACCCAGATGTTAGTCCCTGCGAAGATGGAACCCTCTCGGTGAGTATCTGGCCCAAAAATGATTTTGGCTAAAATAGTGCAACAATAGTGGATTAACCAGGGGTGGGTAAAAATTGCAATTTTGGAAGTTGCTGAAGTTTTGTCTCTTTTTCACAGAAATCAATAGCAAATCACCCAGATGTTAGTCCCTGCGAAGATGGAACCCTCTCGGTGAGTATCTGGCCCAAAAACCATTTTGGCTAAAATAGTGCAACAATAGTGGATTAACCAGGGGTGGGTAAAAATTGCAATTTTGGAAGTTGCTGAAGTTTTGTCTCTTTTTCACAGAAATCAATAGCAAATCACCCAGATGTTAGTCCCTGCGAAGATGGAACCCTCTCGGTGAGTATCTGGCCCAAAAACCATTTTGGCTAAAATAGTGCAACAATAGTGGATTAACCAGGGGTGGGTAAAAATTGCAATTTTGGAAGTTGCTGAAGTTTTGTCTCTTTTTCACAGAAATCAATAGCAAATCACCCAGATGTTAGTCCCTGCGAAGATGGAACCCTCTCGGTGAGTATCTGGCCCAAAAATGATTTTGGCTAAAATAGTGCAACAATAGTGGATTAACCAGGGGTGGGTAAAAATTGCAATTTTGGAAGTTGCTGAAGTTTTGTCTCTTTTTCACAGAAATCAATAGCAAATCACCCAGATGTTAGTCCCTGCGAAGATGGAACCCTCTCGGTGAGTATCTGGCCCAAAAACCATTTTGGCTAAAATAGTGCAACAATAGTGGATTAACCAGGGGTGGGTAAAAATTGCAATTTTGGAAGTTGCTGAAGTTTTGTCTCTTTTTCACAGAAATCAATAGCAAATCACCCAGATGTTAGTCCCTGCGAAGATGGAACCCTCTCGGTGAGTATCTGGCCCAAAAACCATTTTGGCTAAAATAGTGCAACAATAGTGGATTAACCAGGGGTGGGTAAAAATTGCAATTTTGGAAGTTGCTGAAGTTTTGTCTCTTTTTCACAGAAATCAATAGCAAATCACCCAGATGTTAGTCCCTGCGAAGATGGAACCCTCTCGGTGAGTATCTGGCCCAAAAATGATTTTGGCTAAAATAGTGCAACAATAGTGGATTAACCAGGGGTGGGTAAAAATTGCAATTTTGGAAGTTGCTGAAGTTTTGTCTCTTTTTCACAGAAATCAATAGCAAATCACCCAGATGTTAGTCCCTGCGAAGATGGAACCCTCTCGGTGAGTATCTGGCCCAAAAACCATTTTGGCTAAAATAGTGCAACAATAGTGGATTAACCAGGGGTGGGTAAAATTTGCAATTTTGGAAGTTGCTGAAGTTTTGTCTCTTTTTCACAGAAATCAATAGCAAATCACCCAGATGTTAGTCCCTGCGAAGATGGAACCCTCTCGGTGAGTATCTGGCCCAAAAACCATTTTGGCTAAAATAGTGCAACAATAGTGGATTAACCAGGGGTGGGTAAAAATTGCAATTTTGGAAGTTGCTGAAGTTTTGTCTCTTTTTCACAGAAATCAATAGCAAATCACCCAGATGTTAGTCCCTGCGAAGATGGAACCCTCTCGGTGAGTATCTGGCCCAAAAACCATTTTGGCTAAAATAGTGCAACAATAGTGGATTAACCAGGGGTGGGTAAAAATTGCAATTTTGGAAGTTGCTGAAGTTTTGTCTCTTTTTCACAGAAATCAATAGCAAATCACCCAGATGTTAGTCCCTGCGAAGATGGAACCCTCTCGGTGAGTATCTGGCCCAAAAACCATTTTGGCTAAAATAGTGCAACAATAGTGGATTAACCAGGGGTGGGTAAAAATTGCAATTTTGGAAGTTGCTGAAGTTTTGTCTCTTTTTCACAGAAATCAATAGCAAATCACCCAGATGTTAGTCCCTGCGAAGATGGAACCCTCTCGGTGAGTATCTGGCCCAAAAATGATTTTGGCTAAAATAGTGCAACAATAGTGGATTAACCAGGGGTGGGTAAAAATTGCAATTTTGGAAGTTGCTGAAGTTTTGTCTCTTTTTCACAGAAATCAATAGCAAATCACCCAGATGTTAGTCCCTGCGAAGATGGAACCCTCTCGGTGAGTATCTGGCCCAAAAATGATTTTGGCTAAAATAGTGCAACAATAGTGGATTAACCAGGGGTGGGTAAAAATTGCAATTTTGGAAGTTGCTGAAGTTTTGTCTCTTTTTCACAGAAATCAATAGCAAATCACCCAGATGTTAGTCCCTGCGAAGATGGAACCCTCTCGGTGAGTATCTGGCCCAAAAACCATTTTGGCTAAAATAGTGCAACAATAGTGGATTAACCAGGGGTGGGTAAAAATTGCAATTTTGGAAGTTGCTGAAGTTTTGTCTCTTTTTCACAGAAATCAATAGCAAATCACCCAGATGTTAGTCCCTGCGAAGATGGAACCCTCTCGGTGAGTATCTGGCCCAAAAACCATTTTGGCTAAAATAGTGCAACAATAGTGGATTAACCAGGGGTGGGTAAAAATTGCAATTTTGGAAGTTGCTGAAGTTTTGTCTCTTTTTCACAGAAATCAATAGCAAATCACCCAGATGTTAGTCCCTGCGAAGATGGAACCCTCTCGGTGAGTATCTGGCCCAAAAACCATTTTGGCTAAAATAGTGCAACAATAGTGGATTAACCAGGGGTGGGTAAAAATTGCAATTTTGGAAGTTGCTGAAGTTTTGTCTCTTTTTCACAGAAATCAATAGCAAATCACCCAGATGTTAGTCCCTGCGAAGATGGAACCCTCTCGGTGAGTATCTGGCCCAAAAACCATTTTGGCTAAAATAGTGCAACAATAGTGGATTAACCAGGGGTGGGTAAAAATTGCAATTTTGGAAGTTGCTGAAGTTTTGTCTCTTTTTCACAGAAATCAATAGCAAATCACCCAGATGTTAGTCCCTGCGAAGATGGAACCCTCTCGGTGAGTATCTGGCCCAAAAACCATTTTGGCTAAAATAGTGCAACAATAGTGGATTAACCAGGGGTGGGTAAAAATTGCAATTTTGGAAGTTGCTGAAGTTTTGTCTCTTTTTCACAGAAATCAATAGCAAATCACCCAGATGTTAGTCCCTGCGAAGATGGAACCCTCTCGGTGAGTATCTGGCCCAAAAACCATTTTGGCTAAAATAGTGCAACAATAGTGGATTAACCAGGGGTGGGTAAAAATTGCAATTTTGGAAGTTGCTGAAGTTTTGTCTCTTTTTCACAGAAATCAATAGCAAATCACCCAGATGTTAGTCCCTGCGAAGATGGAACCCTCTCGGTGAGTATCTGGCCCAAAAATGATTTTGGCTAAAATAGTGCAACAATAGTGGATTAACCAGGGGTGGGTAAAAATTGCAATTTTGGAAGTTGCTGAAGTTTTGTCTCTTTTTCACAGAAATCAATAGCAAATCACCCAGATGTTAGTCCCTGCGAAGATGGAACCCTCTCGGTGAGTATCTGGCCCAAAAACCATTTTGGCTAAAATAGTGCAACAATAGTGGATTAACCAGGGGTGGGTAAAAATTGCAATTTTGGAAGTTGCTGAAGTTTTGTCTCTTTTTCACAGAAATCAATAGCAAATCACCCAGATGTTAGTCCCTGCGAAGATGGAACCCTCTCGGTGAGTATCTGGCCCAAAAATGATTTTGGCTAAAATAGTGCAACAATAGTGGATTAACCAGGGGTGGGTAAAAATTGCAATTTTGGAAGTTGCTGAAGTTTTGTCTCTTTTTCACAGAAATCAATAGCAAATCACCCAGATGTTAGTCCCTGCGAAGATGGAACCCTCTCGGTGAGTATCTGGCCCAAAAATGATTTTGGCTAAAATAGTGCAACAATAGTGGATTAACCAGGGGTGGGTAAAAATTGCAATTTTGGAAGTTGCTGAAGTTTTGTCTCTTTTTCACAGAAATCAATAGCAAATCACCCAGATGTTAGTCCCTGCGAAGATGGAACCCTCTCGGTGAGTATCTGGCCCAAAAATGATTTTGGCTAAAATAGTGCAACAATAGTGGATTAACCAGGGGTGGGTAAAAATTGCAATTTTGGAAGTTGCTGAAGTTTTGTCTCTTTTTCACAGAAATCAATAGCAAATCACCCAGATGTTAGTCCCTGCGAAGATGGAACCCTCTCGGTGAGTATCTGGCCCAAAAATGATTTTGGCTAAAATAGTGCAACAATAGTGGATTAACCAGGGGTGGGTAAAAATTGCAATTTTGGAAGTTGCTGAAGTTTTGTCTCTTTTTCACAGAAATCAATAGCAAATCACCCAGATGTTAGTCCCTGCGAAGATGGAACCCTCTCGGTGAGTATCTGGCCCAAAAATGATTTTGGCTAAAATAGTGCAACAATAGTGGATTAACCAGGGGTGGGTAAAAATTGCAATTTTGGAAGTTGCTGAAGTTTTGTCTCTTTTTCACAGAAATCAATAGCAAATCACCCAGATGTTAGTCCCTGCGAAGATGGAACCCTCTCGGTGAGTATCTGGCCCAAAAATGATTTTGGCTAAAATAGTGCAACAATAGTGGATTAACCAGGGGTGGGTAAAAATTGCAATTTTGGAAGTTGCTGAAGTTTTGTCTCTTTTTCACAGAAATCAATAGCAAATCACCCAGATGTTAGTCCCTGCGAAGATGGAACCCTCTCGGTGAGTATCTGGCCCAAAAATGATTTTGGCTAAAATAGTGCAACAATAGTGGATTAACCAGGGGTGGGTAAAAATTGCAATTTTGGAAGTTGCTGAAGTTTTGTCTCTTTTTCACAGAAATCAATAGCAAATCACCCAGATGTTAGTCCCTGCGAAGATGGAACCCTCTCGGTGAGTATCTGGCCCAAAAACCATTTTGGCTAAAATAGTGCAACAATAGTGGATTAACCAGGGGTGGGTAAAAATTGCAATTTTGGAAGTTGCTGAAGTTTTGTCTCTTTTTCACAGAAATCAATAGCAAATCACCCAGATGTTAGTCCCTGCGAAGATGGAACCCTCTCGGTGAGGAACTGGCCCAAAAATGATTTTGGCTAAAATAGTGCAACAATAGTGGATTAACCAGGGGTGGGTAAAAATTGCAATTTTGGAAGTTGCTGAAGTTTTGTCTCTTTTTCACAGAAATCAATAGCAAATCACCCAGATGTTAGTCCCTGCGAAGATGGAACCCTCTCGGTGAGTATCTGGCCCAAAAATGATTTTGGCTAAAATAGTGCAACAATAGTGGATTAACCAGGGGTGGGTAAAAATTGCAATTTTGGAAGTTGCTGAAGTTTTGTCTCTTTTTCACAGAAATCAATAGCAAATCACCCAGATGTTAGTCCCTGCGAAGATGGAACCCTCTCGGTGAGTATCTGGCCCAAAAATGATTTTGGCTAAAATAGTGCAACAATAGTGGATTAACCAGGGGTGGGTAAAAATTGCAATTTTGGAAGTTGCTGAAGTTTTGTCTCTTTTTCACAGAAATCAATAGCAAATCACCCAGATGTTAGTCCCTGCGAAGATGGAACCCTCTCGGTGAGTATCTGGCCCAAAAATGATTTTGGCTAAAATAGTGCAACAATAGTGGATTAACCAGGGGTGGGTAAAAATTGCAATTTTGGAAGTTGCTGAAGTTTTGTCTCTTTTTCACAGAAATCAATAGCAAATCACCCAGATGTTAGTCCCTGCGAAGATGGAACCCTCTCGGTGAGTATCTGGCCCAAAAACCATTTTGGCTAAAATAGTGCAACAATAGTGGATTAACCAGGGGTGGGTAAAAATTGCAATTTTGGAAGTTGCTGAAGTTTTGTCTCTTTTTCACAGAAATCAATAGCAAATCACCCAGATGTTAGTCCCTGCGAAGATGGAACCCTCTCGGTGAGTATCTGGCCCAAAAACCATTTTGGCTAAAATAGTGCAACAATAGTGGATTAACCAGGGGTGGGTAAAAATTGCAATTTTGGAAGTTGCTGAAGTTTTGTCTCTTTTTCACAGAAATCAATAGCAAATCACCCAGATGTTAGTCCCTGCGAAGATGGAACCCTCTCGGTGAGTATCTGGCCCAAAAACCATTTTGGCTAAAATAGTGCAACAATAGTGGATTAACCAGGGGTGGGTAAAAATTGCAATTTTGGAAGTTGCTGAAGTTTTGTCTCTTTTTCACAGAAATCAATAGCAAATCACCCAGATGTTAGTCCCTGCGAAGATGGAACCCTCTCGGTGAGTATCTGGCCCAAAAACCATTTTGGCTAAAATAGTGCAACAATAGTGGATTAACCAGGGGTGGGTAAAAATTGCAATTTTGGAAGTTGCTGAAGTTTTGTCTCTTTTTCACAGAAATCAATAGCAAATCACCCAGATGTTAGTCCCTGCGAAGATGGAACCCTCTCGGTGAGTATCTGGCCCAAAAACCATTTTGGCTAAAATAGTGCAACAATAGTGGATTAACCAGGGGTGGGTAAAAATTGCAATTTTGGAAGTTGCTGAAGTTTTGTCTCTTTTTCACAGAAATCAATAGCAAATCACCCAGATGTTAGTCCCTGCGAAGATGGAACCCTCTCGGTGAGTATCTGGCCCAAAAACCATTTTGGCTAAAATAGTGCAACAATAGTGGATTAACCAGGGGTGGGTAAAAATTGCAATTTTGGAAGTTGCTGAAGTTTTGTCTCTTTTTCACAGAAATCAATAGCAAATCACCCAGATGTTAGTCCCTGCGAAGATGGAACCCTCTCGGTGAGTATCTGGCCCAAAAACCATTTTGGCTAAAATAGTGCAACAATAGTGGATTAACCAGGGGTGGGTAAAAATTGCAATTTTGGAAGTTGCTGAAGTTTTGTCTCTTTTTCACAGAAATCAATAGCAAATCACCCAGATGTTAGTCCCTGCGAAGATGGAACCCTCTCGGTGAGTATCTGGCCCAAAAACCATTTTGGCTAAAATAGTGCAACAATAGTGGATTAACCAGGGGTGGGTAAAAATTGCAATTTTGGAAGTTGCTGAAGTTTTGTCTCTTTTTCACAGAAATCAATAGCAAATCACCCAGATGTTAGTCCCTGCGAAGATGGAACCCTCTCGGTGAGTATCTGGCCCAAAAACCATTTTGGCTAAAATAGTGCAACAATAGTGGATTAACCAGGGGTGGGTAAAAATTGCAATTTTGGAAGTTGCTGAAGTTTTGTCTCTTTTTCACAGAAATCAATAGCAAATCACCCAGATGTTAGTCCCTGCGAAGATGGAACCCTCTCGGTGAGTATCTGGCCCAAAAACCATTTTGGCTAAAATAGTGCAACAATAGTGGATTAACCAGGGGTGGGTAAAAATTGCAATTTTGGAAGTTGCTGAAGTTTTGTCTCTTTTTCACAGAAATCAATAGCAAATCACCCAGATGTTAGTCCCTGCGAAGATGGAACCCTCTCGGTGAGTATCTGGCCCAAAAACCATTTTGGCTAAAATAGTGCAACAATAGTGGATTAACCAGGGGTGGGTAAAAATTGCAATTTTGGAAGTTGCTGAAGTTTTGTCTCTTTTTCACAGAAATCAATAGCAAATCACCCAGATGTTAGTCCCTGCGAAGATGGAACCCTCTCGGTGAGTATCTGGCCCAAAAATGATTTTGGCTAAAATAGTGCAACAATAGTGGATTAACCAGGGGTGGGTAAAAATTGCAATTTTGGAAGTTGCTGAAGTTTTGTCTCTTTTTCACAGAAATCAATAGCAAATCACCCAGATGTTAGTCCCTGCGAAGATGGAACCCTCTCGGTGAGTATCTGGCCCAAAAATGATTTTGGCTAAAATAGTGCAACAATAGTGGATTAACCAGGGGTGGGTAAAAATTGCAATTTTGGAAGTTGCTGAAGTTTTGTCTCTTTTTCACAGAAATCAATAGCAAATCACCCAGATGTTAGTCCCTGCGAAGATGGAACCCTCTCGGTGAGTATCTGGCCCAAAAATGATTTTGGCTAAAATAGTGCAACAATAGTGGATTAACCAGGGGTGGGTAAAAATTGCAATTTTGGAAGTTGCTGAAGTTTTGTCTCTTTTTCACAGAAATCAATAGCAAATCACCCAGATGTTAGTCCCTGCGAAGATGGAACCCTCTCGGTGAGTATCTGGCCCAAAAATGATTTTGGCTAAAATAGTGCAACAATAGTGGATTAACCAGGGGTGGGTAAAAATTGCAATTTTGGAAGTTGCTGAAGTTTTGTCTATTTTTCACAGAAATCAATAGCAAATCACCCAGATGTTAGTCCCTGCGAAGATGGAACCCTCTCGGTGAGTATCTGGCCCAAAAATGATTTTGGCTAAAATAGTGCAACAATAGTGGATTAACCAGGGGTGGGTAAAAATTGCAATTTTGGAAGTTGCTGAAGTTTTGTCTCTTTTTCACAGAAATCAATAGCAAATCACCCAGATGTTAGTCCCTGCGAAGATGGAACCCTCTCGGTGAGTATCTGGCCCAAAAATGATTTTGGCTAAAATAGTGCAACAATAGTGGATTAACCAGGGGTGGGTAAAAATTGCAATTTTGGAAGTTGCTGAAGTTTTGTCTCTTTTTCACAGAAATCAATAGCAAATCACCCAGATGTTAGTCCCTGCGAAGATGGAACCCTCTCGGTGAGTATCTGGCCCAAAAATGATTTTGGCTAAAATAGTGCAACAATAGTGGATTAACCAGGGGTGGGTAAAAATTGCAATTTTGGAAGTTGCTGAAGTTTTGTCTCTTTTTCACAGAAATCAATAGCAAATCACCCAGATGTTAGTCCCTGCGAAGATGGAACCCTCTCGGTGAGTATCTGGCCCAAAAATGATTTTGGCTAAAATAGTGCAACAATAGTGGATTAACCAGGGGTGGGTAAAAATTGCAATTTTGGAAGTTGCTGAAGTTTTGTCTCTTTTTCACAGAAATCAATAGCAAATCACCCAGATGTTAGTCCCTGCGAAGATGGAACCCTCTCGGTGAGTATCTGGCCCAAAAACCATTTTGGCTAAAATAGTGCAACAATAGTGGATTAACCAGGGGTGGGTAAAAATTGCAATTTTGGAAGTTGCTGAAGTTTTGTCTCTTTTTCACAGAAATCAATAGCAAATCACCCAGATGTTAGTCCCTGCGAAGATGGAACCCTCTCGGTGAGTATCTGGCCCAAAAATGATTTTGGCTAAAATAGTGCAACAATAGTGGATTAACCAGGGGTGGGTAAAAATTGCAATTTTGGAAGTTGCTGAAGTTTTGTCTCTTTTTCACAGAAATCAATAGCAAATCACCCAGATGTTAGTCCCTGCGAAGATGGAACCCTCTCGGTGAGTATCTGGC
Source organism: Anthopleura sola (assembly GCA_023349425.1). Classification (NCBI taxonomy): domain Eukaryota; kingdom Metazoa; phylum Cnidaria; class Anthozoa; order Actiniaria; family Actiniidae; genus Anthopleura; species Anthopleura sola. Next base: position 23,598,547 of record JALHLI010000001.1, read on the forward strand.
CCAAAAATGATTTTGGCTAAAATAGTGCAACAATAGTGGATTAACCAGGGGTGGGTAAAAATTGCAATTTTGGAAGTTGCTGAAGTTTTGTCTCTTTTTCACAGAAATCAATAGCAAATCACCCAGATGTTAGTCCCTGCGAAGATGGAACCCTCTCGGTGAGTATCTGGCCCAAAAATGATTTTGGCTAAAATAGTGCAACAATAGTGGATTAACCAGGGGTGGGTAAAAATTGCAATTTTGGAAGTTGCTGAAGTTTTGTCTATTTTTCACAGAAATCAATAGCAAATCACCCAGATGTTAGTCCCTGCGAAGATGGAACCCTCTCGGTGAGTATCTGGCCCAAAAATGATTTTGGCTAAAATAGTGCAACAATAGTGGATTAACCAGGGGTGGGTAAAAATTGCAATTTTGGAAGTTGCTGAAGTTTTGTCTCTTTTTCACAGAAATCAATAGCAAATCACCCAGATGTTAGTCCCTGCGAAGATGGAACCCTCTCGGTGAGTATCTGGCCCAAAAATGATTTTGGCTAAAATAGTGCAACAATAGTGGATTAACCAGGGGTGGGTAAAAATTGCAATTTTGGAAGTTGCTGAAGTTTTGTCTCTTTTTCACAGAAATCAATAGCAAATCACCCAGATGTTAGTCCCTGCGAAGATGGAACCCTCTCGGTGAGTATCTGGCCCAAAAATGATTTTGGCTAAAATAGTGCAACAATAGTGGATTAACCAGGGGTGGGTAAAAATTGCAATTTTGGAAGTTGCTGAAGTTTTGTCTCTTTTTCACAGAAATCAATAGCAAATCACCCAGATGTTAGTCCCTGCGAAGATGGAACCCTCTCGGTGAGTATCTGGCCCAAAAACCATTTTGGCTAAAATAGTGCAACAATAGTGGATTAACCAGGGGTGGGTAAAAATTGCAATTTTGGAAGTTGCTGAAGTTTTGTCTCTTTTTCACAGAAATCAATAGCAAATCACCCAGATGTTAGTCCCTGCGAAGATGGAACCCTCTCGGTGAGTATCTGGCCCAAAAATGATTTTGGCTAAAATAGTGCAACAATAGTGGATTAACCAGGGGTGGGTAAAAATTGCAATTTTGGAAGTTGCTGAAGTTTTGTCTCTTTTTCACAGAAATCAATAGCAAATCACCCAGATGTTAGTCCCTGCGAAGATGGAACCCTCTCGGTGAGTATCTGGCCCAAAAATGATTTTGGCTAAAATAGTGCAACAATAGTGGATTAACCAGGGGTGGGTAAAAATTGCAATTTTGGAAGTTGCTGAAGTTTTGTCTCTTTTTCACAGAAATCAATAGCAAATCACCCAGATGTTAGTCCCTGCGAAGATGGAACCCTCTCGGTGAGTATCTGGCCCAAAAACCATTTTGGCTAAAATAGTGCAACAATAGTGGATTAACCAGGGGTGGGTAAAAATTGCAATTTTGGAAGTTGCTGAAGTTTTGTCTCTTTTTCACAGAAATCAATAGCAAATCACCCAGATGTTAGTCCCTGCGAAGATGGAACCCTCTCGGTGAGTATCTGGCCCAAAAACCATTTTGGCTAAAATAGTGCAACAATAGTGGATTAACCAGGGGTGGGTAAAAATTGCAATTTTGGAAGTTGCTGAAGTTTTGTCTCTTTTTCACAGAAATCAATAGCAAATCACCCAGATGTTAGTCCCTGCGAAGATGGAACCCTCTCGGTGAGTATCTGGCCCAAAAATGATTTTGGCTAAAATAGTGCAACAATAGTGGATTAACCAGGGGTGGGTAAAAATTGCAATTTTGGAAGTTGCTGAAGTTTTGTCTCTTTTTCACAGAAATCAATAGCAAATCACCCAGATGTTAGTCCCTGCGAAGATGGAACCCTCTCGGTGAGTATCTGGCCCAAAAATGATTTTGGCTAAAATAGTGCAACAATAGTGGATTAACCAGGGGTGGGTAAAAATTGCAATTTTGGAAGTTGCTGAAGTTTTGTCTCTTTTTCACAGAAATCAATAGCAAATCACCCAGATGTTAGTCCCTGCGAAGATGGAACCCTCTCGGTGAGTATCTGGCCCAAAAACCATTTTGGCTAAAATAGTGCAACAATAGTGGATTAACCAGGGGTGGGTAAAAATTGCAATTTTGGAAGTTGCTGAAGTTTTGTCTCTTTTTCACAGAAATCAATAGCAAATCACCCAGATGTTAGTCCCTGCGAAGATGGAACCCTCTCGGTGAGTATCTGGCCCAAAAACCATTTTGGCTAAAATAGTGCAACAATAGTGGATTAACCAGGGGTGGGTAAAAATTGCAATTTTGGAAGTTGCTGAAGTTTTGTCTCTTTTTCACAGAAATCAATAGCAAATCACCCAGATGTTAGTCCCTGCGAAGATGGAACCCTCTCGGTGAGTATCTGGCCCAAAAACCATTTTGGCTAAAATAGTGCAACAATAGTGGATTAACCAGGGGTGGGTAAAAATTGCAATTTTGGAAGTTGCTGAAGTTTTGTCTCTTTTTCACAGAAATCAATAGCAAATCACCCAGATGTTAGTCCCTGCGAAGATGGAACCCTCTCGGTGAGTATCTGGCCCAAAAACCATTTTGGCTAAAATAGTGCAACAATAGTGGATTAACCAGGGGTGGGTAAAAATTGCAATTTTGGAAGTTGCTGAAGTTTTGTCTCTTTTTCACAGAAATCAATAGCAAATCACCCAGATGTTAGTCCCTGCGAAGATGGAACCCTCTCGGTGAGTATCTGGCCCAAAAATGATTTTGGCTAAAATAGTGCAACAATAGTGGATTAACCAGGGGTGGGTAAAAATTGCAATTTTGGAAGTTGCTGAAGTTTTGTCTCTTTTTCACAGAAATCAATAGCAAATCACCCAGATGTTAGTCCCTGCGAAGATGGAACCCTCTCGGTGAGTATCTGGCCCAAAAACCATTTTGGCTAAAATAGTGCAACAATAGTGGATTAACCAGGGGTGGGTAAAAATTGCAATTTTGGAAGTTGCTGAAGTTTTGTCTCTTTTTCACAGAAATCAATAGCAAATCACCCAGATGTTAGTCCCTGCGAAGATGGAACCCTCTCGGTGAGTATCTGGCCCAAAAACCATTTTGGCTAAAATAGTGCAACAATAGTGGATTAACCAGGGGTGGGTAAAAATTGCAATTTTGGAAGTTGCTGAAGTTTTGTCTCTTTTTCACAGAAATCAATAGCAAATCACCCAGATGTTAGTCCCTGCGAAGATGGAACCCTCTCGGTGAGTATCTGGCCCAAAAATGATTTTGGCTAAAATAGTGCAACAATAGTGGATTAACCAGGGGTGGGTAAAAATTGCAATTTTGGAAGTTGCTGAAGTTTTGTCTCTTTTTCACAGAAATCAATAGCAAATCACCCAGATGTTAGTCCCTGCGAAGATGGAACCCTCTCGGTGAGTATCTGGCCCAAAAATGATTTTGGCTAAAATAGTGCAACAATAGTGGATTAACCAGGGGTGGGTAAAAATTGCAATTTTGGAAGTTGCTGAAGTTTTGTCTATTTTTCACAGAAATCAATAGCAAATCACCCAGATGTTAGTCCCTGCGAAGATGGAACCCTCTCGGTGAGTATCTGGCCCAAAAATGATTTTGGCTAAAATAGTGCAACAATAGTGGATTAACCAGGGGTGGGTAAAAATTGCAATTTTGGAAGTTGCTGAAGTTTTGTCTCTTTTTCACAGAAATCAATAGCAAATCACCCAGATGTTAGTCCCTGCGAAGATGGAACCCTCTCGGTGAGTATCTGGCCCAAAAATGATTTTGGCTAAAATAGTGCAACAATAGTGGATTAACCAGGGGTGGGTAAAAATTGCAATTTTGGAAGTTGCTGAAGTTTTGTCTCTTTTTCACAGAAATCAATAGCAAATCACCCAGATGTTAGTCCCTGCGAAGATGGAACCCTCTCGGTGAGTATCTGGCCCAAAAATGATTTTGGCTAAAATAGTGCAACAATAGTGGATTAACCAGGGGTGGGTAAAAATTGCAATTTTGGAAGTTGCTGAAGTTTTGTCTCTTTTTCACAGAAATCAATAGCAAATCACCCAGATGTTAGTCCCTGCGAAGATGGAACCCTCTCGGTGAGTATCTGGCCCAAAAATGATTTTGGCTAAAATAGTGCAACAATAGTGGATTAACCAGGGGTGGGTAAAAATTGCAATTTTGGAAGTTGCTGAAGTTTTGTCTCTTTTTCACAGAAATCAATAGCAAATCACCCAGATGTTAGTCCCTGCGAAGATGGAACCCTCTCGGTGAGTATCTGGCCCAAAAACCATTTTGGCTAAAATAGTGCAACAATAGTGGATTAACCAGGGGTGGGTAAAAATTGCAATTTTGGAAGTTGCTGAAGTTTTGTCTCTTTTTCACAGAAATCAATAGCAAATCACCCAGATGTTAGTCCCTGCGAAGATGGAACCCTCTCGGTGAGTATCTGGCCCAAAAATGATTTTGGCTAAAATAGTGCAACAATAGTGGATTAACCAGGGGTGGGTAAAAATTGCAATTTTGGAAGTTGCTGAAGTTTTGTCTCTTTTTCACAGAAATCAATAGCAAATCACCCAGATGTTAGTCCCTGCGAAGATGGAACCCTCTCGGTGAGTATCTGGCCCAAAAATGATTTTGGCTAAAATAGTGCAACAATAGTGGATTAACCAGGGGTGGGTAAAAATTGCAATTTTGGAAGTTGCTGAAGTTTTGTCTCTTTTTCACAGAAATCAATAGCAAATCACCCAGATGTTAGTCCCTGCGAAGATGGAACCCTCTCGGTGAGTATCTGGCCCAAAAACCATTTTGGCTAAAATAGTGCAACAATAGTGGATTAACCAGGGGTGGGTAAAAATTGCAATTTTGGAAGTTGCTGAAGTTTTGTCTCTTTTTCACAGAAATCAATAGCAAATCACCCAGATGTTAGTCCCTGCGAAGATGGAACCCTCTCGGTGAGTATCTGGCCCAAAAACCATTTTGGCTAAAATAGTGCAACAATAGTGGATTAACCAGGGGTGGGTAAAAATTGCAATTTTGGAAGTTGCTGAAGTTTTGTCTCTTTTTCACAGAAATCAATAGCAAATCACCCAGATGTTAGTCCCTGCGAAGATGGAACCCTCTCGGTGAGTATCTGGCCCAAAAATGATTTTGGCTAAAATAGTGCAACAATAGTGGATTAACCAGGGGTGGGTAAAAATTGCAATTTTGGAAGTTGCTGAAGTTTTGTCTCTTTTTCACAGAAATCAATAGCAAATCACCCAGATGTTAGTCCCTGCGAAGATGGAACCCTCTCGGTGAGTATCTGGCCCAAAAATGATTTTGGCTAAAATAGTGCAACAATAGTGGATTAACCAGGGGTGGGTAAAAATTGCAATTTTGGAAGTTGCTGAAGTTTTGTCTCTTTTTCACAGAAATCAATAGCAAATCACCCAGATGTTAGTCCCTGCGAAGATGGAACCCTCTCGGTGAGTATCTGGCCCAAAAACCATTTTGGCTAAAATAGTGCAACAATAGTGGATTAACCAGGGGTGGGTAAAAATTGCAATTTTGGAAGTTGCTGAAGTTTTGTCTCTTTTTCACAGAAATCAATAGCAAATCACCCAGATGTTAGTCCCTGCGAAGATGGAACCCTCTCGGTGAGTATCTGGCCCAAAAATGATTTTGGCTAAAATAGTGCAACAATAGTGGATTAACCAGGGGTGGGTAAAAATTGCAATTTTGGAAGTTGCTGAAGTTTTGTCTCTTTTTCACAGAAATCAATAGCAAATCACCCAGATGTTAGTCCCTGCGAAGATGGAACCCTCTCGGTGAGTATCTGGCCCAAAAATGATTTTGGCTAAAATAGTGCAACAATAGTGGATTAACCAGGGGTGGGTAAAAATTGCAATTTTGGAAGTTGCTGAAGTTTTGTCTCTTTTTCACAGAAATCAATAGCAAATCACCCAGATGTTAGTCCCTGCGAAGATGGAACCCTCTCGGTGAGTATCTGGCCCAAAAATGATTTTGGCTAAAATAGTGCAACAATAGTGGATTAACCAGGGGTGGGTAAAAATTGCAATTTTGGAAGTTGCTGAAGTTTTGTCTCTTTTTCACAGAAATCAATAGCAAATCACCCAGATGTTAGTCCCTGCGAAGATGGAACCCTCTCGGTGAGTATCTGGCCCAAAAATGATTTTGGCTAAAATAGTGCAACAATAGTGGATTAACCAGGGGTGGGTAAAAATTGCAATTTTGGAAGTTGCTGAAGTTTTGTCTATTTTTCACAGAAATCAATAGCAAATCACCCAGATGTTAGTCCCTGCGAAGATGGAACCCTCTCGGTGAGTATCTGGCCCAAAAATGATTTTGGCTAAAATAGTGCAACAATAGTGGATTAACCAGGGGTGGGTAAAAATTGCAATTTTGGAAGTTGCTGAAGTTTTGTCTCTTTTTCACAGAAATCAATAGCAAATCACCCAGATGTTAGTCCCTGCGAAGATGGAACCCTCTCGGTGAGTATCTGGCCCAAAAATGATTTTGGCTAAAATAGTGCAACAATAGTGGATTAACCAGGGGTGGGTAAAAATTGCAATTTTGGAAGTTGCTGAAGTTTTGTCTCTTTTTCACAGAAATCAATAGCAAATCACCCAGATGTTAGTCCCTGCGAAGATGGAACCCTCTCGGTGAGTATCTGGCCCAAAAATGATTTTGGCTAAAATAGTGCAACAATAGTGGATTAACCAGGGGTGGGTAAAAATTGCAATTTTGGAAGTTGCTGAAGTTTTGTCTCTTTTTCACAGAAATCAATAGCAAATCACCCAGATGTTAGTCCCTGCGAAGATGGAACCCTCTCGGTGAGTATCTGGCCCAAAAATGATTTTGGCTAAAATAGTGCAACAATAGTGGATTAACCAGGGGTGGGTAAAAATTGCAATTTTGGAAGTTGCTGAAGTTTTGTCTCTTTTTCACAGAAATCAATAGCAAATCACCCAGATGTTAGTCCCTGCGAAGATGGAACCCTCTCGGTGAGTATCTGGCCCAAAAACCATTTTGGCTAAAATAGTGCAACAATAGTGGATTAACCAGGGGTGGGTAAAAATTGCAATTTTGGAAGTTGCTGAAGTTTTGTCTCTTTTTCACAGAAATCAATAGCAAATCACCCAGATGTTAGTCCCTGCGAAGATGGAACCCTCTCGGTGAGTATCTGGCCCAAAAATGATTTTGGCTAAAATAGTGCAACAATAGTGGATTAACCAGGGGTGGGTAAAAATTGCAATTTTGGAAGTTGCTGAAGTTTTGTCTCTTTTTCACAGAAATCAATAGCAAATCACCCAGATGTTAGTCCCTGCGAAGATGGAACCCTCTCGGTGAGTATCTGGCCCAAAAATGATTTTGGCTAAAATAGTGCAACAATAGTGGATTAACCAGGGGTGGGTAAAAATTGCAATTTTGGAAGTTGCTGAAGTTTTGTCTCTTTTTCACAGAAATCAATAGCAAATCACCCAGATGTTAGTCCCTGCGAAGATGGAACCCTCTCGGTGAGTATCTGGCCCAAAAATGATTTTGGCTAAAATAGTGCAACAATAGTGGATTAACCAGGGGTGGGTAAAAATTGCAATTTTGGAAGTTGCTGAAGTTTTGTCTATTTTTCACAGAAATCAATAGCAAATCACCCAGATGTTAGTCCCTGCGAAGATGGAACCCTCTCGGTGAGTATCTGGCCCAAAAATGATTTTGGCTAAAATAGTGCAACAATAGTGGATTAACCAGGGGTGGGTAAAAATTGCAATTTTGGAAGTTGCTGAAGTTTTGTCTCTTTTTCACAGAAATCAATAGCAAATCACCCAGATGTTAGTCCCTGCGAAGATGGAACCCTCTCGGTGAGTATCTGGCCCAAAAATGATTTTGGCTAAAATAGTGCAACAATAGTGGATTAACCAGGGGTGGGTAAAAATTGCAATTTTGGAAGTTGCTGAAGTTTTGTCTCTTTTTCACAGAAATCAATAGCAAATCACCCAGATGTTAGTCCCTGCGAAGATGGAACCCTCTCGGTGAGTATCTGGCCCAAAAATGATTTTGGCTAAAATAGTGCAACAATAGTGGATTAACCAGGGGTGGGTAAAAATTGCAATTTTGGAAGTTGCTGAAGTTTTGTCTCTTTTTCACAGAAATCAATAGCAAATCACCCAGATGTTAGTCCCTGCGAAGATGGAACCCTCTCGGTGAGTATCTGGCCCAAAAACCATTTTGGCTAAAATAGTGCAACAATAGTGGATTAACCAGGGGTGGGTAAAAATTGCAATTTTGGAAGTTGCTGAAGTTTTGTCTCTTTTTCACAGAAATCAATAGCAAATCACCCAGATGTTAGTCCCTGCGAAGATGGAACCCTCTCGGTGAGTATCTGGCCCAAAAATGATTTTGGCTAAAATAGTGCAACAATAGTGGATTAACCAGGGGTGGGTAAAAATTGCAATTTTGGAAGTTGCTGAAGTTTTGTCTCTTTTTCACAGAAATCAATAGCAAATCACCCAGATGTTAGTCCCTGCGAAGATGGAACCCTCTCGGTGAGTATCTGGCCCAAAAATGATTTTGGCTAAAATAGTGCAACAATAGTGGATTAACCAGGGGTGGGTAAAAATTGCAATTTTGGAAGTTGCTGAAGTTTTGTCTCTTTTTCACAGAAATCAATAGCAAATCACCCAGATGTTAGTCCCTGCGAAGATGGAACCCTCTCGGTGAGTATCTGGCCCAAAAACCATTTTGGCTAAAATAGTGCAACAATAGTGGATTAACCAGGGGTGGGTAAAAATTGCAATTTTGGAAGTTGCTGAAGTTTTGTCTCTTTTTCACAGAAATCAATAGCAAATCACCCAGATGTTAGTCCCTGCGAAGATGGAACCCTCTCGGTGAGTATCTGGCCCAAAAACCATTTTGGCTAAAATAGTGCAACAATAGTGGATTAACCAGGGGTGGGTAAAAATTGCAATTTTGGAAGTTGCTGAAGTTTTGTCTCTTTTTCACAGAAATCAATAGCAAATCACCCAGATGTTAGTCCCTGCGAAGATGGAACCCTCTCGGTGAGTATCTGGCCCAAAAATGATTTTGGCTAAAATAGTGCAACAATAGTGGATTAACCAGGGGTGGGTAAAAATTGCAATTTTGGAAGTTGCTGAAGTTTTGTCTCTTTTTCACAGAAATCAATAGCAAATCACCCAGATGTTAGTCCCTGCGAAGATGGAACCCTCTCGGTGAGTATCTGGCCCAAAAATGATTTTGGCTAAAATAGTGCAACAATAGTGGATTAACCAGGGGTGGGTAAAAATTGCAATTTTGGAAGTTGCTGAAGTTTTGTCTCTTTTTCACAGAAATCAATAGCAAATCACCCAGATGTTAGTCCCTGCGAAGATGGAACCCTCTCGGTGAGTATCTGGCCCAAAAACCATTTTGGCTAAAATAGTGCAACAATAGTGGATTAACCAGGGGTGGGTAAAAATTGCAATTTTGGAAGTTGCTGAAGTTTTGTCTCTTTTTCACAGAAATCAATAGCAAATCACCCAGATGTTAGTCCCTGCGAAGATGGAACCCTCTCGGTGAGTATCTGGCCCAAAAACCATTTTGGCTAAAATAGTGCAACAATAGTGGATTAACCAGGGGTGGGTAAAAATTGCAATTTTGGAAGTTGCTGAAGTTTTGTCTCTTTTTCACAGAAATCAATAGCAAATCACCCAGATGTTAGTCCCTGCGAAGATGGAACCCTCTCGGTGAGTATCTGGCCCAAAAACCATTTTGGCTAAAATAGTGCAACAATAGTGGATTAACCAGGGGTGGGTAAAAATTGCAATTTTGGAAGTTGCTGAAGTTTTGTCTCTTTTTCACAGAAATCAATAGCAAATCACCCAGATGTTAGTCCCTGCGAAGATGGAACCCTCTCGGTGAGTATCTGGCCCAAAAACCATTTTGGCTAAAATAGTGCAACAATAGTGGATTAACCAGGGGTGGGTAAAAATTGCAATTTTGGAAGTTGCTGAAGTTTTGTCTCTTTTTCACAGAAATCAATAGCAAATCACCCAGATGTTAGTCCCTGCGAAGATGGAACCCTCTCGGTGAGTATCTGGCCCAAAAATGATTTTGGCTAAAATAGTGCAACAATAGTGGATTAACCAGGGGTGGGTAAAAATTGCAATTTTGGAAGTTGCTGAAGTTTTGTCTCTTTTTCACAGAAATCAATAGCAAATCACCCAGATGTTAGTCCCTGCGAAGATGGAACCCTCTCGGTGAGTATCTGGCCCAAAAACCATTTTGGCTAAAATAGTGCAACAATAGTGGATTAACCAGGGGTGGGTAAAAATTGCAATTTTGGAAGTTGCTGAAGTTTTGTCTCTTTTTCACAGAAATCAATAGCAAATCACCCAGATGTTAGTCCCTGCGAAGATGGAACCCTCTCGGTGAGTATCTGGCCCAAAAACCATTTTGGCTAAAATAGTGCAACAATAGTGGATTAACCAGGGGTGGGTAAAAATTGCAATTTTGGAAGTTGCTGAAGTTTTGTCTCTTTTTCACAGAAATCAATAGCAAATCACCCAGATGTTAGTCCCTGCGAAGATGGAACCCTCTCGGTGAGTATCTGGCCCAAAAATGATTTTGGCTAAAATAGTGCAACAATAGTGGATTAACCAGGGGTGGGTAAAAATTGCAATTTTGGAAGTTGCTGAAGTTTTGTCTCTTTTTCACAGAAATCAATAGCAAATCACCCAGATGTTAGTCCCTGCGAAGATGGAACCCTCTCGGTGAGTATCTGGCCCAAAAATGATTTTGGCTAAAATAGTGCAACAATAGTGGATTAACCAGGGGTGGGTAAAAATTGCAATTTTGGAAGTTGCTGAAGTTTTGTCTATTTTTCACAGAAATCAATAGCAAATCACCCAGATGTTAGTCCCTGCGAAGATGGAACCCTCTCGGTGAGTATCTGGCCCAAAAATGATTTTGGCTAAAATAGTGCAACAATAGTGGATTAACCAGGGGTGGGTAAAAATTGCAATTTTGGAAGTTGCTGAAGTTTTGTCTCTTTTTCACAGAAATCAATAGCAAATCACCCAGATGTTAGTCCCTGCGAAGATGGAACCCTCTCGGTGAGTATCTGGCCCAAAAATGATTTTGGCTAAAATAGTGCAACAATAGTGGATTAACCAGGGGTGGGTAAAAATTGCAATTTTGGAAGTTGCTGAAGTTTTGTCTCTTTTTCACAGAAATCAATAGCAAATCACCCAGATGTTAGTCCCTGCGAAGATGGAACCCTCTCGGTGAGTATCTGGCCCAAAAATGATTTTGGCTAAAATAGTGCAACAATAGTGGATTAACCAGGGGTGGGTAAAAATTGCAATTTTGGAAGTTGCTGAAGTTTTGTCTCTTTTTCACAGAAATCAATAGCAAATCACCCAGATGTTAGTCCCTGCGAAGATGGAACCCTCTCGGTGAGTATCTGGCCCAAAAATGATTTTGGCTAAAATAGTGCAACAATAGTGGATTAACCAGGGGTGGGTAAAAATTGCAATTTTGGAAGTTGCTGAAGTTTTGTCTCTTTTTCACAGAAATCAATAGCAAATCACCCAGATGTTAGTCCCTGCGAAGATGGAACCCTCTCGGTGAGTATCTGGCCCAAAAACCATTTTGGCTAAAATAGTGCAACAATAGTGGATTAACCAGGGGTGGGTAAAAATTGCAATTTTGGAAGTTGCTGAAGTTTTGTCTCTTTTTCACAGAAATCAATAGCAAATCACCCAGATGTTAGTCCCTGCGAAGATGGAACCCTCTCGGTGAGTATCTGGCCCAAAAATGATTTTGGCTAAAATAGTGCAACAATAGTGGATTAACCAGGGGTGGGTAAAAATTGCAATTTTGGAAGTTGCTGAAGTTTTGTCTCTTTTTCACAGAAATCAATAGCAAATCACCCAGATGTTAGTCCCTGCGAAGATGGAACCCTCTCGGTGAGTATCTGGCCCAAAAATGATTTTGGCTAAAATAGTGCAACAATAGTGGATTAACCAGGGGTGGGTAAAAATTGCAATTTTGGAAGTTGCTGAAGTTTTGTCTCTTTTTCACAGAAATCAATAGCAAATCACCCAGATGTTAGTCCCTGCGAAGATGGAACCCTCTCGGTGAGTATCTGGCCCAAAAACCATTTTGGCTAAAATAGTGCAACAATAGTGGATTAACCAGGGGTGGGTAAAAATTGCAATTTTGGAAGTTGCTGAAGTTTTGTCTCTTTTTCACAGAAATCAATAGCAAATCACCCAGATGTTAGTCCCTGCGAAGATGGAACCCTCTCGGTGAGTATCTGGCCCAAAAACCATTTTGGCTAAAATAGTGCAACAATAGTGGATTAACCAGGGGTGGGTAAAAATTGCAATTTTGGAAGTTGCTGAAGTTTTGTCTCTTTTTCACAGAAATCAATAGCAAATCACCCAGATGTTAGTCCCTGCGAAGATGGAACCCTCTCGGTGAGTATCTGGCCCAAAAATGATTTTGGCTAAAATAGTGCAACAATAGTGGATTAACCAGGGGTGGGTAAAAATTGCAATTTTGGAAGTTGCTGAAGTTTTGTCTCTTTTTCACAGAAATCAATAGCAAATCACCCAGATGTTAGTCCCTGCGAAGATGGAACCCTCTCGGTGAGTATCTGGCCCAAAAATGATTTTGGCTAAAATAGTGCAACAATAGTGGATTAACCAGGGGTGGGTAAAAATTGCAATTTTGGAAGTTGCTGAAGTTTTGTCTCTTTTTCACAGAAATCAATAGCAAATCACCCAGATGTTAGTCCCTGCGAAGATGGAACCCTCTCGGTGAGTATCTGGCCCAAAAACCATTTTGGCTAAAATAGTGCAACAATAGTGGATTAACCAGGGGTGGGTAAAAATTGCAATTTTGGAAGTTGCTGAAGTTTTGTCTCTTTTTCACAGAAATCAATAGCAAATCACCCAGATGTTAGTCCCTGCGAAGATGGAACCCTCTCGGTGAGTATCTGGCCCAAAAACCATTTTGGCTAAAATAGTGCAACAATAGTGGATTAACCAGGGGTGGGTAAAAATTGCAATTTTGGAAGTTGCTGAAGTTTTGTCTCTTTTTCACAGAAATCAATAGCAAATCACCCAGATGTTAGTCCCTGCGAAGATGGAACCCTCTCGGTGAGTATCTGGCCCAAAAACCATTTTGGCTAAAATAGTGCAACAATAGTGGATTAACCAGGGGTGGGTAAAAATTGCAATTTTGGAAGTTGCTGAAGTTTTGTCTCTTTTTCACAGAAATCAATAGCAAATCACCCAGATGTTAGTCCCTGCGAAGATGGAACCCTCTCGGTGAGTATCTGGCCCAAAAATGATTTTGGCTAAAATAGTGCAACAATAGTGGATTAACCAGGGGTGGGTAAAAATTGCAATTTTGGAAGTTGCTGAAGTTTTGTCTCTTTTTCACAGAAATCAATAGCAAATCACCCAGATGTTAGTCCCTGCGAAGATGGAACCCTCTCGGTGAGTATCTGGCCCAAAAATGATTTTGGCTAAAATAGTGCAACAATAGTGGATTAACCAGGGGTGGGTAAAAATTGCAATTTTGGAAGTTGCTGAAGTTTTGTCTCTTTTTCACAGAAATCAATAGCAAATCACCCAGATGTTAGTCCCTGCGAAGATGGAACCCTCTCGGTGAGTATCTGGCCCAAAAACCATTTTGGCTAAAATAGTGCAACAATAGTGGATTAACCAGGGGTGGGTAAAAATTGCAATTTTGGAAGTTGCTGAAGTTTTGTCTCTTTTTCACAGAAATCAATAGCAAATCACCCAGATGTTAGTCCCTGCGAAGATGGAACCCTCTCGGTGAGTATCTGGCCCAAAAACCATTTTGGCTAAAATAGTGCAACAATAGTGGATTAACCAGGGGTGGGTAAAAATTGCAATTTTGGAAGTTGCTGAAGTTTTGTCTCTTTTTCACAGAAATCAATAGCAAATCACCCAGATGTTAGTCCCTGCGAAGATGGAACCCTCTCGGTGAGTATGTGGCCCAAAAATGATTTTGGCTAAAATAGTGCAACAATAGTGGATTAACCAGGGGTGGGTAAAAATTGCAATTTTGGAAGTTGCTGAAGTTTTGTCTCTTTTTCACAGAAATCAATAGCAAATCACCCAGATGTTAGTCCCTGCGAAGATGGAACCCTCTCGGTGAGTATCTGGCCCAAAACCCATTTTGGCTAAAATAGTGCAACAATAGTGGATTAACCAGGGGTGGGTAAAAATTGCAATTTTGGAAGTTGCTGAAGTTTTGTCTCTTTTTCACAGAAATCAATAGCAAATCACCCAGATGTTAGTCCCTGCGAAGATGGAACCCTCTCGGTGAGTATCTGGCCCAAAAATGATTTTGGCTAAAATAGTGCAACAATAGTGGATTAACCAGGGGTGGGTAAAAATTGCAATTTTGGAAGTTGCTGAAGTTTTGTCTCTTTTTCACAGAAATCAATAGCAAATCACCCAGATGTTAGTCCCTGCGAAGATGGAACCCTCTCGGTGAGTATCTGGCCCAAAAATGATTTTGGCTAAAATAGTGCAACAATAGTGGATTAACCAGGGGTGGGTAAAAATTGCAATTTTGGAAGTTGCTGAAGTTTTGTCTCTTTTTCACAGAAATCAATAGCAAATCACCCAGATGTTAGTCCCTGCGAAGATGGAACCCTCTCGGTGAGTATCTGGCCCAAAAACCATTTTGGCTAAAATAGTGCAACAATAGTGGATTAACCAGGGGTGGGTAAAAATTGCAATTTTGGAAGTTGCTGAAGTTTTGTCTCTTTTTCACAGAAATCAATAGCAAATCACCCAGATGTTAGTCCCTGCGAAGATGGAACCCTCTCGGTGAGTATCTGGCCCAAAAACCATTTTGGCTAAAATAGTGCAACAATAGTGGATTAACCAGGGGTGGGTAAAAATTGCAATTTTGGAAGTTGCTGAAGTTTTGTCTCTTTTTCACAGAAATCAATAGCAAATCACCCAGATGTTAGTCCCTGCGAAGATGGAACCCTCTCGGTGAGTATCTGGCCCAAAAACCATTTTGGCTAAAATAGTGCAACAATAGTGGATTAACCAGGGGTGGGTAAAAATTGCAATTTTGGAAGTTGCTGAAGTTTTGTCTCTTTTTCACAGAAATCAATAGCAAATCACCCAGATGTTAGTCCCTGCGAAGATGGAACCCTCTCGGTGAGTATCTGGCCCAAAAATGATTTTGGCTAAAATAGTGCAACAATAGTGGATTAACCAGGGGTGGGTAAAAATTGCAATTTTGGAAGTTGCTGAAGTTTTGTCTCTTTTTCACAGAAATCAATAGCAAATCACCCAGATGTTAGTCCCTGCGAAGATGGAACCCTCTCGGTGAGTATGTGGCCCAAAAATGATTTTGGCTAAAATAGTGCAACAATAGTGGATTAACCAGGGGTGGGTAAAAATTGCAATTTTGGAAGTTGCTGAAGTTTTGTCTCTTTTTCACAGAAATCAATAGCAAATCACCCAGATGTTAGTCCCTGCGAAGATGGAACCCTCTCGGTGAGTATCTGGCCCAAAACCCATTTTGGCTAAAATAGTGCAACAATAGTGGATTAACCAGGGGTGGGTAAAAATTGCAATTTTGGAAGTTGCTGAAGTTTTGTCTCTTTTTCACAGAAATCAATAGCAAATCACCCAGATGTTAGTCCCTGCGAAGATGGAACCCTCTCGGTGAGTATCTGGCCCAAAAATGATTTTGGCTAAAATAGTGCGACAATAGTGGATTAACCAGGGGTGGGTAAAAATTGCAATTTTGGAAGTTGCTGAAGTTTTGTCTCTTTTTCACAGAAATCAATAGCAAATCACCCAGATGTTAGTCCCTGCGGAGATGGAACCCTCTCGGTGAGTATCTGGCCCAAAAATGATTTTGGCTAAAATAGTGCAACAATAGTGGATTAACCAGGGGTGGGTAAAAATTGCAATTTTGGAAGTTGCTGAAGTTTTGTCTCTTTTTCACAGAAATCAATAGCAAATCACCCAGATGTTAGTCCCTGCGAAGATGGAACCCTCTCGGTGAGTATCTGGCCCAAAAACCATTTTGGCTAAAATAGTGCAACAATAGTGGATTAACCAGGGGTGGGTAAAAATTGCAATTTTGGAAGTTGCTGAAGTTTTGTCTCTTTTTCACAGAAATCAATAGCAAATCACCCAGATGTTAGTCCCTGCGAAGATGGAACCCTCTCGGTGAGTATCTGGCCCAAAAACCATTTTGGCTAAAATAGTGCAACAATAGTGGATTAACCAGGGGTGGGTAAAAATTGCAATTTTGGAAGTTGCTGAAGTTTTGTCTCTTTTTCACAGAAATCAATAGCAAATCACCCAGATGTTAGTCCCTGCGAAGATGGAACCCTCTCGGTGAGTATCTGGCCCAAAAATGATTTTGGCTAAAATAGTGCAACAATAGTGGATTAACCAGGGGTGGGTAAAAATTGCAATTTTGGAAGTTGCTGAAGTTTTGTCTCTTTTTCACAGAAATCAATAGCAAATCACCCAGATGTTAGTCCCTGCGAAGATGGAACCCTCTCGGTGAGTATCTGGCCCAAAAATGATTTTGGCTAAAATAGTGCAACAATAGTGGATTAACCAGGGGTGGGTAAAAATTGCAATTTTGGAAGTTGCTGAAGTTTTGTCTCTTTTTCACAGAAATCAATAGCAAATCACCCAGATGTTAGTCCCTGCGAAGATGGAACCCTCTCGGTGAGTATCTGGCCCAAAAATGATTTTGGCTAAAATAGTGCAACAATAGTGGATTAACCAGGGGTGGGTAAAAATTGCAATTTTGGAAGTTGCTGAAGTTTTGTCTCTTTTTCACAGAAATCAATAGCAAATCACCCAGATGTTAGTCCCTGGGAAGATGGAACCCTCTCGGTGAGTATCTGGCCCAAAAATGATTTTGGCTAAAATAGTGCAACAATAGTGGATTAACCAGGGGTGGGTAAAAATTGCAATTTTGGAAGTTGCTGAAGTTTTGTCTCTTTTTCACAGAAATCAATAGCAAATCACCCAGATGTTAGTCCCTGTGAAGATGGAACCCTCTCGGTGAGTATCTGGCCCAAAAACCATTTTGGCTAAAATAGTGCAACAATAGTGGATTAACCAGGGGTGGGTAAAAATTGCAATTTTGGAAGTTGCTGAAGTTTTGTCTCTTTTTCACAGAAATCAATAGCAAATCACCCAGATGTTAGTCCCTGCGAAGATGGAACCCTTCGGTGAGTATCTGGCCCAAAAACCATTTTGGCTAAAATACTGCAACAATAGTGGATTAACCAGGGGTGGGTAAAAATTGCAATTTTGGAAGTTGCTGAAGTTTTGTCTCTTTTTCAAAGAAATCAATAGCAAATCACCCAGATGTTAGTCCCTGCGAAGATGGAACCCTCTCGGTGAGTATCTGGCCCAAAAATGATTTTGGCTAAAATAGTGCAACAATAGTGGATTAACCAGGGGTGGGTAAAAATTGCAATTTTGGAAGTTGCTGAAGTTTTGTCTCTTTTTCACAGAAATCAATAGCAAATCACCCAGATGTTAGTCCCTGCGAAGATGGAACCCTCTCGGTGAGTATCTGGCCCAAAAATGATTTTGGCTAAAATAGTGCAACAATAGTGGATTAACCAGGGGTGGGTAAAAATTGCAATTTTGGAAGTTGCTGAAGTTTTGTCTCTTTTTCACAGAAATCAATAGCAAATCACCCAGATGTTAGTCCCTGCGAAGATGGAACCCTGTCGGTGAGTATCTGGCCCAAAAACCATTTTGGCTAAAATAGTGCAACAATAGTGGATTAACCAGGGGTGGGTAAAAATTGCAATTTTGGAAGTTGCTGAAGTTTTGTCTCTTTTTCACAGAAATCAATAGCAAATCACCCAGATGTTAGTCCCTGCGAAGATGGAACCCTCTCGGTGAGTATCTGGCCCAAAAATGATTTTGGCTAAAATAGTGCAACAATAGTGGATTAACCAGGGGTGGGTAAAAATTGCAATTTTGGAAGTTGCTGAAGTTTTGTCTCTTTTTCACAGAAATCAATAGCAAATCACCCAGATGTTAGTCCCTGCGAAGATGGAACCCTCTCGGTGAGTATCTGGCCCAAAAATGATTTTGGCTAAAATAGTGCAACAATAGTGGATTAACCAGGGGTGGGTAAAAATTGCAATTTTGGAAGTTGCTGAAGTTTTGTCTCTTTTTCACAGAAATCAATAGCAAATCACCCAGATGTTAGTCCCTGTGAAGATGGAACCCTCTCGGTGAGTATCTGGCCCAAAAATGATTTTGGCTAAAATAGTGCAACAATAGTGGATTAACCAGGGGTGGGTAAAAATTGCAATTTTGGAAGTTGCTGAAGTTTTGTCTCTTTTTCACAGAAATCAATAGCAAATCACCCAGATGTTAGTCCCTGCGAAGATGGAACCCTCTCGGTGAGTATCTGGCCCAAAAACCATTTTGGCTAAAATAGTGCAACAATAGTGGATTAACCAGGGGTGGGTAAAAATTGCAATTTTGGAAGTTGCTGAAGTTTTGTCTCTTTTTCAAAGAAATCAATAGCAAATCACCCAGATGTTAGTCCCTGCGAAGATGGAACCCTCTCGGTGAGTATCTGGCCCAAAAATGATTTTGGCTAAAATAGTGCAACAATAGTGGATTAACCAGGGGTGGGTAAAAATTGCAATTTTGGAAGTTGCTGAAGTTTTGTCTCTTTTTCACAGAAATCAATAGCAAATCACCCAGATGTTAGTCCCTGCGAAGATGGAACCCTCTCGGTGAGTATCTGGCCCAAAAATGATTTTGGCTAAAATAGTGCAACAATAGTGGATTAACCAGGGGTGGGTAAAAATTGCAATTTTGGAAGTTGCTGAAGTTTTGTCTCTTTTTCACAGAAATCAATAGCAAATCACCCAGATGTTAGTCCCTGCGAAGATGGAACCCTGTCGGTGAGTATCTGGCCCAAAAACCATTTTGGCTAAAATAGTGCAACAATAGTGGATTAACCAGGGGTGGGTAAAAATTGCAATTTTGGAAGTTGCTGAAGTTTTGTCTCTTTTTCACAGAAATCAATAGCAAATCACCCAGATGTTAGTCCCTGCGAAGATGGAACCCTCTCGGTGAGTATCTGGCCCAAAAATGATTTTGGCTAAAATAGTGCAACAATAGTGGATTAACCAGGGGTGGGTAAAAATTGCAATTTTGGAAGTTGCTGAAGTTTTGTCTCTTTTTCACAGAAATCAATAGCAAATCACCCAGATGTTAGTCCCTGTGAAGATGGAACCCTCTCGGTGAGTATCTGGCCCAAAAATGATTTTGGCTAAAATAGTGCAACAATAGTGGATTAACCAGGGGTGGGTAAAAATTGCAATTTTGGAAGTTGCTGAAGTTTTGTCTCTTTTTCACAGAAATCAATAGCAAATCACCCAGATGTTAGTCCCTGCGAAGATGGAACCCTCTCGGTGAGTATCTGGCCCAAAAACCATTTTGGCTAAAATAGTGCAACAATAGTGGATTAACCAGGGGTGGGTAAAAATTGCAATTTTGGAAGTTGCTGAAGTTTTGTCTCTTTTTCACAGAAATCAATAGCAAATCACCCAGATGTTAGTCCCTGCGAAGATGGAACCCTCTCGGTGAGTATCTGGCCCAAAAATGATTTTGGCTAAAATAGTGCAACAATAGTGGATTAACCAGGGGTGGGTAAAAATTGCAATTTTGGAAGTTGCTGAAGTTTTGTCTCTTTTTCACAGAAATCAATAGCAAATCACCCAGATGTTAGTCCCTGTGAAGATGGAACCCTCTCGGTGAGTATCTGGCCCAAAAACCATTTTGGCTAAAATAGTGCAACAATAGTGGATTAACCAGGGGTGGGTAAAAATTGCAATTTTGGAAGTTGCTGAAGTTTTGTCTCTTTTTCACAGAAATCAATAGCAAATCACCCAGATGTTAGTCCCTGCGAAGATGGAACCCTTCGGTGAGTATCTGGCCCAAAAACCATTTTGGCTAAAATAGTGCAACAATAGTGGATTAACCAGGGGTGGGTAAAAATTGCAATTTTGGAAGTTGCTGAAGTTTTGTCTCTTTTTCAAAGAAATCAATAGCAAATCACCCAGATGTTAGTCCCTGCGAAGATGGAACCCTCTCGGTGAGTATCTGGCCCAAAAATGATTTTGGCTAAAATAGTGCAACAATAGTGGATTAACCAGGGGTGGGTAAAAATTGCAATTTTGGAAGTTGCTGAAGTTTTGTCTCTTTTTCACAGAAATCAATAGCAAATCACCCAGATGTTAGTCCCTGCGAAGATGGAACCCTCTCGGTGAGTATCTGGCCCAAAAATGATTTTGGCTAAAATAGTGCAACAATAGTGGATTAACCAGGGGTGGGTAAAAATTGCAATTTTGGAAGTTGCTGAAGTTTTGTCTCTTTTTCACAGAAATCAATAGCAAATCACCCAGATGTTAGTCCCTGCGAAGATGGAACCCTGTCGGTGAGTATCTGGCCCAAAAACCATTTTGGCTAAAATAGTGCAACAATAGTGGATTAACCAGGGGTGGGTAAAAATTGCAATTTTGGAAGTTGCTGAAGTTTTGTCTCTTTTTCACAGAAATCAATAGCAAATCACCCAGATGTTAGTCCCTGCGAAGATGGAACCCTCTCGGTGAGTATCTGGCCCAAAAATGATTTTGGCTAAAATAGTGCAACAATAGTGGATTAACCAGGGGTGGGTAAAAATTGCAATTTTGGAAGTTGCTGAAGTTTTGTCTCTTTTTCACAGAAATCAATAGCAAATCACCCAGATGTTAGTCCCTGCGAAGATGGAACCCTCTCGGTGAGTATCTGGCCCAAAAATGATTTTGGCTAAAATAGTGCAACAATAGTGGATTAACCAGGGGTGGGTAAAAATTGCAATTTTGGAAGTTGCTGAAGTTTTGTCTCTTTTTCACAGAAATCAATAGCAAATCACCCAGATGTTAGTCCCTGCGAAGATGGAACCCTCTCGGTGAGTATCTGGCCCAAAAACCATTTTGGCTAAAATAGTGCAACAATAGTGGATTAACCAGGGGTGGGTAAAAATTGCAATTTTGGAAGTTGCTGAAGTTTTGTCTCTTTTTCAAAGAAATCAATAGCAAATCACCCAGATGTTAGTCCCTGCGAAGATGGAACCCTCTCGGTGAGTATCTGGCCCAAAAATGATTTTGGCTAAAATAGTGCAACAATAGTGGATTAACCAGGGGTGGGTAAAAATTGCAATTTTGGAAGTTGCTGAAGTTTTGTCTCTTTTTCACAGAAATCAATAGCAAATCACCCAGATGTTAGTCCCTGCGAAGATGGAACCCTCTCGGTGAGTATCTGGCCCAAAAATGATTTTGGCTAAAATAGTGCAACAATAGTGGATTAACCAGGGGTGGGTAAAAATTGCAATTTTGGAAGTTGCTGAAGTTTTGTCTCTTTTTCACAGAAATCAATAGCAAATCACCCAGATGTTAGTCCCTGCGAAGATGGAACCCTGTCGGTGAGTATCTGGCCCAAAAACCATTTTGGCTAAAATAGTGCAACAATAGTGGATTAACCAGGGGTGGGTAAAAATTGCAATTTTGGAAGTTGCTGAAGTTTTGTCTCTTTTTCACAGAAATCAATAGCAAATCACCCAGATGTTAGTCCCTGCGAAGATGGAACCCTCTCGGTGAGTATCTGGCCCAAAAATGATTTTGGCTAAAATAGTGCAACAATAGTGGATTAACCAGGGGTGGGTAAAAATTGCAATTTTGGAAGTTGCTGAAGTTTTGTCTCTTTTTCACAGAAATCAATAGCAAATCACCCAGATGTTAGTCCCTGTGAAGATGGAACCCTCTCGGTGAGTATCTGGCCCAAAAATGATTTTGGCTAAAATAGTGCAACAATAGTGGATTAACCAGGGGTGGGTAAAAATTGCAATTTTGGAAGTTGCTGAAGTTTTGTCTCTTTTTCACAGAAATCAATAGCAAATCACCCAGATGTTAGTCCCTGTGAAGATGGAACCCTCTCGGTGAGTATCTGGCCCAAAAATGATTTTGGCTAAAATAGTGCAACAATAGTGGATTAACCAGGGGTGGGTAAAAATTGCAATTTTGGAAGTTGCTGAAGTTTTGTCTCTTTTTCACAGAAATCAATAGCAAATCACCCAGATGTTAGTCCCTGGGAAGATGGAACCCTCGCGGTGAGTATCTGGCCCAAAAATGATTTTGGCTAAAATAGTGCAACAATAGTGGATTAACCAGGGGTGGGTAAAAATTGCAATTTTGGAAGTTGCTGAAGTTTTGTCTCTTTTTCACAGAAATCAATAGCAAATCACCCAGATGTTAGTCCCTGCGAAGATGGAACCCTCTCGGTGAGTATCTGGCCCAAAAATGATTTTGGCTAAAATAGTGCAACAATAGTGGATTAACCAGGGGTGGGTAAAAATTGCAATTTTGGAAGTTGCTGAAGTTTTGTCTCTTTTTCACAGAAATCAATAGCAAATCACCCAGATGTTAGTCCCTGCGAAGATGGAACCCTCTCGGTGAGTATCTGGCCCAAAAATGATTTTGGCTAAAATAGTGCAACAATAGTGGATTAACCAGGGGTGGGTAAAAATTGCAATTTTGGAAGTTGCTGAAGTTTTGTCTCTTTTTCACAGAAATCAATAGCAAATCACCCAGATGTTAGTCCCTGGGAAGATGGAACCCTCTCGGTGAGTATCTGGCCCAAAAATGATTTTGGCTAAAATAGTGCAACAATAGTGGATTAACCAGGGGTGGGTAAAAATTGCAATTTTGGAAGTTGCTGAAGTTTTGTCTCTTTTTCACAGAAATCAATAGCAAATCACCCAGATGTTAGTCCCTGCGAAGATGGAACCCTCTCGGTGAGTATCTGGCCCAAAAACCATTTTGGCTAAAATAGTGCAACAATAGTGGATTAACCAGGGGTGGGTAAAAATTGCAATTTTGGAAGTTGCTGAAGTTTTGTCTCTTTTTCACAGAAATCAATAGCAAATCACCCAGATGTTAGTCCCTGCGAAGATGGAACCCTCTCGGTAAGTATCTGGCCCAAAAATGATTTTGGCTCAAATAGTGCATGAGAAGTGGATTAACCAGGGGTGGGTAAAAATTGCAATTTTGGAAGTTGCTGAAGTTTTGTCTCTTTTTCACAGAAATCAATAGCAAATCACCCAGACGTTAGTCCCTGCGAAGATGGAACCCTCTCGGTAAGTATCTGGCCCAAAAATGATTTTGGCTCAAATAGTGGATGAGAAGTGGATTAACCAGGGGTGGGTAAAAATTGCAATTTTGGAAGTTGCTGAAGTTTTGTCTCTTTTTCACAGAAATCAATAGCAAATCACCCAGACGTTAGTCCCTGCGAAGATGGAACCCTCTCGGTAAGTATCTGGCCCAAAAATGATTTTGGCTAAATTAGTGCAACAATAGTGGATTAACCAGGGGTGGGTAAAAATTGCAATTTTGGAAGTTGCTGAAGTTTTGTCTCTTTTTCACAGAAATCAATAGCAAATCACCCAGATGTTAGTCCCTGCGAAGATGGAACCCTCTCGGTAAGTATCTGGCCCAAAAATGATTTTGGCTAAAATGGTGCATGAGAAGTGGATTAACCATTGGTGGGTAAAAATTGCAATTTTGGAAGTTGCTGAAGTTTTGTCTCTTTTTCACAGAAATCAATAGCAAATCACCCAGACGTTAGTCCCTGCGAAGATGGAACCCTCTCGGTAAGTATCTGGCCCAAAAATGATTTTGGCTCAAATAGTGCATGAGAAGTGGATTAACCAGGGGTGGGTAAAAATTGCAATTTTGGAAGTTGCTGAAGTTTTGTCTCTTTTTCACAGAAATCAATAGGAAATCACCCAGACGTTAGTCCCTGCGAAGATGGAACCCTCTCGGTAAGTATCTGGCCCAAAAATGATTTTGGCTAAAATGGTGCATGAGAAGTGGATTAACCAGGGGTGGGTAAAAATTGCAATTTTGGAAGTTGCTGAAGTTTTGTCTCTTTTTCACAGAAATCAATAGGAAATCACCCAGACGTTAGTCCCTGCGAAGATGGAACCCTCTCGGTAAGTATCTGGCTCAAAAATGATTTTGGCTAAAATAATGCATGAGAAGTGGATTAACCAGGGGTGGGTAAAAATTGCAATTTTGGAAGTTGCTGAAGTTTTGTCTCTTTTTCACAGAAATCAATAGGAAATCACCCAGACGTTAGTCCCTGCGAAGATGGAACCCTCTCGGTAAGTATCTGGCCCAAAAATGATTTTGGCTAAAATGGTGCATGAGAAGTGGATTAACCAGGGGTGGGTAAAAATTGCAATTTAGGAAGTTGCTGAAGTTTTGTCTCTTTTTCACAGAAATCAATAGGAAATCACCCAGACGTTAGTCCCTGCGAAGATGGAACCCTCTCGGTAAGTATCTGGCCCAAAAATGATTTTGGCTAAAATGGTGCATGAGAAGTGGATTAACCAGGGGTGGGTAAAAATTGCAATTTTGGAAGTTGCTGAAGTTTTGTCTCTTTTTCACAGAAATCAATAGCAAATCACCCAGACGTTAGTCCCTGCGAAGATGGAACCCTCTCGGTAAGTATCTGGCCCAAAAATGATTTTGGCTAAAATAGTGCATGAGAAGTGGATTAACCAGGGGTGGGTAAAAATTGCAATTTTGGAAGTTGCTGAAGTTTTGTCTCTTTTTCACAGAAATCAATAGCAAATCACCCAGACGTTAGTCCCTGCGAAGATGGAACCCTCTCGGTAAGTATCTGGCCCAAAAATGATTTTGGCTAAAATAGTGCATGAGAAGTGGATTAACCAGGGGTGGGTAAAAATTGCAATTTTGGAAGTTGCTGAAGTTTTGTCTCTTTTTCATAGAAATCAATAGCAAATCACCCAGACGTTAGTCCCTGCGAAGATGGAACCCTCTCGGTAAGTATCTGGCCCAAAAATGATTTTGGCTAAAATAGTGCATGAGAAGTGGATTAACCAGGGGTGGGTAAAAATTGCAATTTTGGAAGTTGCTGAAGTTTTGTCTCTTTTTCACAGAAATCAATAGCAAATCACCCAGATGTTAGTCCCTGCGAAGATGGAACCCTCTCGGTGAGTATCTGGCCCAAAAATGATTTTGGCTAAAATAGTGCAACAATAGTGGATTAACCAGGGGTGGGTAAAAATTGCAATTTTGGAAGTTGCTGAAGTTTTGTCTCTTTTTCACAGAAATCAATAGCAAATCACCCAGATGTTAGTCCCTGCGAAGATGGAACCCTCTCGGTGAGTATCTGGCCCAAAAATGATTTTGGCTAAAATAGTGCAACAATAGTGGATTAACCAGGGGTGGGTAAAAATTGCAATTTTGGAAGTTGCTGAAGTTTTGTCTCTTTTTCACAGAAATCAATAGCAAATCACCCAGATGTTAGTCCCTGGGAAGATGGAACCCTCTCGGTGAGTATCTGGCCCAAAAATGATTTTGGCTAAAATAGTGCAACAATAGTGGATTAACCAGGGGTGGGTAAAAATTGCAATTTTGGAAGTTGCTGAAGTTTTGTCTCTTTTTCACAGAAATCAATAGCAAATCACCCAGATGTTAGTCCCTGCGAAGATGGAACCCTCTCGGTGAGTATCTGGCCCAAAAACCATTTTGGCTAAAATAGTGCAACAATAGTGGATTAACCAGGGGTGGGTAAAAATTGCAATTTTGGAAGTTGCTGAAGTTTTGTCTCTTTTTCACAGAAATCAATAGCAAATCACCCAGATGTTAGTCCCTGCGAAGATGGAACCCTCTCGGTAAGTATCTGGCCCAAAAATGATTTTGGCTCAAATAGTGCATGAGAAGTGGATTAACCAGGGGTGGGTAAAAATTGCAATTTTGGAAGTTGCTGAAGTTTTGTCTCTTTTTCACAGAAATCAATAGCAAATCACCCAGACGTTAGTCCCTGCGAAGATGGAACCCTCTCGGTAAGTATCTGGCCCAAAAATGATTTTGGCTCAAATAGTGGATGAGAAGTGGATTAACCAGGGGTGGGTAAAAATTGCAATTTTGGAAGTTGCTGAAGTTTTGTCTCTTTTTCACAGAAATCAATAGCAAATCACCCAGACGTTAGTCCCTGCGAAGATGGAACCCTCTCGGTAAGTATCTGGCCCAAAAATGATTTTGGCTAAATTAGTGCAACAATAGTGGATTAACCAGGGGTGGGTAAAAATTGCAATTTTGGAAGTTGCTGAAGTTTTGTCTCTTTTTCACAGAAATCAATAGCAAATCACCCAGATGTTAGTCCCTGCGAAGATGGAACCCTCTCGGTAAGTATCTGGCCCAAAAATGATTTTGGCTAAAATGGTGCATGAGAAGTGGATTAACCATTGGTGGGTAAAAATTGCAATTTTGGAAGTTGCTGAAGTTTTGTCTCTTTTTCACAGAAATCAATAGCAAATCACCCAGACGTTAGTCCCTGCGAAGATGGAACCCTCTCGGTAAGTATCTGGCCCAAAAATGATTTTGGCTCAAATAGTGCATGAGAAGTGGATTAACCAGGGGTGGGTAAAAATTGCAATTTTGGAAGTTGCTGAAGTTTTGTCTCTTTTTCACAGAAATCAATAGGAAATCACCCAGACGTTAGTCCCTGCGAAGATGGAACCCTCTCGGTAAGTATCTGGCCCAAAAATGATTTTGGCTAAAATGGTGCATGAGAAGTGGATTAACCAGGGGTGGGTAAAAATTGCAATTTTGGAAGTTGCTGAAGTTTTGTCTCTTTTTCACAGAAATCAATAGGAAATCACCCAGACGTTAGTCCCTGCGAAGATGGAACCCTCTCGGTAAGTATCTGGCTCAAAAATGATTTTGGCTAAAATAGTGCATGAGAAGTGGATTAACCAGGGGTGGGTAAAAATTGCAATTTTGGAAGTTGCTGAAGTTTTGTCTCTTTTTCACAGAAATCAATAGGAAATCACCCAGACGTTAGTCCCTGCGAAGATGGAACCCTCTCGGTAAGTATCTGGCCCAAAAATGATTTTGGCTAAAATGGTGCATGAGAAGTGGATTAACCAGGGGTGGGTAAAAATTGCAATTTAGGAAGTTGCTGAAGTTTTGTCTCTTTTTCACAGAAATCAATAGGAAATCACCCAGACGTTAGTCCCTGCGAAGATGGAACCCTCTCGGTAAGTATCTGGCCCAAAAATGATTTTGGCTAAAATGGTGCATGAGAAGTGGATTAACCAGGGGTGGGTAAAAATTGCAATTTTGGAAGTTGCTGAAGTTTTGTCTCTTTTTCACAGAAATCAATAGCAAATCACCCAGACGTTAGTCCCTGCGAAGATGGAACCCTCTCGGTAAGTATCTGGCCCAAAAATGATTTTGGCTAAAATAGTGCATGAGAAGTGGATTAACCAGGGGTGGGTAAAAATTGCAATTTTGGAAGTTGCTGAAGTTTTGTCTCTTTTTCACAGAAATCAATAGCAAATCACCCAGACGTTAGTCCCTGCGAAGATGGAACCCTCTCGG
Source organism: Anthopleura sola (assembly GCA_023349425.1). NCBI lineage: Eukaryota > Metazoa > Cnidaria > Anthozoa > Actiniaria > Actiniidae > Anthopleura > Anthopleura sola. Next base: position 23,626,064 of record JALHLI010000001.1, read on the forward strand.
TAAGTATCTGGCCCAAAAATGATTTTGGCTAAAATAGTGCATGAGAAGTGGATTAACCAGGGGTGGGTAAAAATTGCAATTTTGGAAGTTGCTGAAGTTTTGTCTCTTTTTCATAGAAATCAATAGCAAATCACCCAGACGTTAGTCCCTGCGAAGATGGAACCCTCTCGGTAAGTATCTGGCCCAAAAATGATTTTGGCTAAAATAGTGCATGAGAAGTGGATTAACCAGGGGTGGGTAAAAATTGCAATTTTGGAAGTTGCTGAAGTTTTGTCTCTTTTTCACAGAAATCAATAGCAAATCACCCAGACGTTAGTCCCTGCGAAGATGGAACCCTCTCGGTAAGTATCTGGCCCAAAAATTATTTTGGCTAAAATGGTGCATGAGAAGTGGATTAACCAGGGGTGGGTAAAAATTGCAATTTTGGAAGTTGCTGAAGTTTTGTCTCTTTTTCACAGAAATCAATAGGAAATCACCCAGACGTTAGTCCCTGCGAAGATGGAACCCTCTCGGTAAGTATCTGGCCCAAAAATGATTTTGGCTAAAATAGTGCATGAGAAGTGGATTAACCAGGGGTGGGTAAAAATTGCAATTTTGGAAGTTGCTGAAGTTTTGTCTCTTTTTCACAGAAATCAATAGCAAATCACCCAGACGTTAGTCCCTGCGAAGATGGAACCCTCTCGGTAAGTATCTGGCCCAAAAATGATTTTGGCTAAAATAGTGCAACAATAGTGGATTAACCAGGGGTGGGTAAAAATTGCAATTTTGGAAGTTGCTGAAGTTTTGTCTCTTTTTCACAGAAATCAATAGCAAATCACCCAGACGTTAGTCCCTGCGAAGATGGAACCCTCTCGGTAAGTATCTGGCCCAAAAATGATTTTGGCTAAATTAGTGCAACAATAGTGGATTAACCAGGGGTGGGTAAAAATTGCAATTTTGGAAGTTGCTGAAGTTTTGTCTCTTTTTCACAGAAATCAATAGCAAATCACCCAGATGTTAGTCCCTGCGAAGATGGAACCCTCTCGGTAAGTATCTGGCCCAAAAATGATTTTGGCTAAAATGGTGCATGAGAAGTGGATTAACCATTGGTGGGTAAAAATTGCAATTTTGGAAGTTGCTGAAGTTTTGTCTCTTTTTCACAGAAATCAATAGCAAATCACCCAGACGTTAGTCCCTGCGAAGATGGAACCCTCTCGGTAAGTATCTGGCCCAAAAATGATTTTGGCTCAAATAGTGCATGAGAAGTGGATTAACCAGGGGTGGGTAAAAATTGCAATTTTGGAAGTTGCTGAAGTTTTGTCTCTTTTTCACAGAAATCAATAGGAAATCACCCAGACGTTAGTCCCTGCGAAGATGGAACCCTCTCGGTAAGTATCTGGCCCAAAAATGATTTTGGCTAAAATGGTGCATGAGAAGTGGATTAACCAGGGGTGGGTAAAAATTGCAATTTTGGAAGTTGCTGAAGTTTTGTCTCTTTTTCACAGAAATCAATAGGAAATCACCCAGACGTTAGTCCCTGCGAAGATGGAACCCTCTCGGTAAGTATCTGGCTCAAAAATGATTTTGGCTAAAATAGTGCATGAGAAGTGGATTAACCAGGGGTGGGTAAAAATTGCAATTTTGGAAGTTGCTGAAGTTTTGTCTCTTTTTCACAGAAATCAATAGGAAATCACCCAGACGTTAGTCCCTGCGAAGATGGAACCCTCTCGGTAAGTATCTGGCCCAAAAATGATTTTGGCTAAAATGGTGCATGAGAAGTGGATTAACCAGGGGTGGGTAAAAATTGCAATTTAGGAAGTTGCTGAAGTTTTGTCTCTTTTTCACAGAAATCAATAGGAAATCACCCAGACGTTAGTCCCTGCGAAGATGGAACCCTCTCGGTAAGTATCTGGCCCAAAAATGATTTTGGCTAAAATGGTGCATGAGAAGTGGATTAACCAGGGGTGGGTAAAAATTGCAATTTTGGAAGTTGCTGAAGTTTTGTCTCTTTTTCACAGAAATCAATAGCAAATCACCCAGACGTTAGTCCCTGCGAAGATGGAACCCTCTCGGTAAGTATCTGGCCCAAAAATGATTTTGGCTAAAATAGTGCATGAGAAGTGGATTAACCAGGGGTGGGTAAAAATTGCAATTTTGGAAGTTGCTGAAGTTTTGTCTCTTTTTCACAGAAATCAATAGCAAATCACCCAGACGTTAGTCCCTGCGAAGATGGAACCCTCTCGGTAAGTATCTGGCCCAAAAATGATTTTGGCTAAAATAGTGCATGAGAAGTGGATTAACCAGGGGTGGGTAAAAATTGCAATTTTGGAAGTTGCTGAAGTTTTGTCTCTTTTTCATAGAAATCAATAGCAAATCACCCAGACGTTAGTCCCTGCGAAGATGGAACCCTCTCGGTAAGTATCTGGCCCAAAAATGATTTTGGCTAAAATAGTGCATGAGAAGTGGATTAACCAGGGGTGGGTAAAAATTGCAATTTTGGAAGTTGCTGAAGTTTTGTCTCTTTTTCACAGAAATCAATAGCAAATCACCCAGACGTTAGTCCCTGCGAAGATGGAACCCTCTCGGTAAGTATCTGGCCCAAAAATGATTTTGGCTAAAATGGTGCATGAGAAGTGGATTAACCAGGGGTGGGTAAAAATTGCAATTTTGGAAGTTGCTGAAGTTTTGTCTCTTTTTCACAGAAATCAATAGGAAATCACCCAGACGTTAGTCCCTGCGAAGATGGAACCCTCTCGGTAAGTATCTGGCCCAAAAATGATTTTGGCTAAAATAGTGCATGAGAAGTGGATTAACCAGGGGTGGGTAAAAATTGCAATTTTGGAAGTTGCTGAAGTTTTGTCTCTTTTTCACAGAAATCAATAGCAAATCACCCAGACGTTAGTCCCTGCGAAGATGGAACCCTCTCGGTAAGTATCTGGCCCAAAAATGATTTTGGCTAAAATAGTGCAACAATAGTGGATTAACCAGGGGTGGGTAAAAATTGCAATTTTGGAAGTTGCTGAAGTTTTGTCTCTTTTTCACAGAAATCAATAGCAAATCACCCAGACGTTAGTCCCTGCGAAGATGGAACCCTCTCGGTAAGTATCTGGCCCAAAAATGATTTTGGCTAAAATAGTGCAAGAATAGTGGATTAACCAGGGGTGGGTAAAAATTGCAATTTTGGAAGTTGCTGAAGTTTTGTCTCTTTTTCACAGAAATCAATAGCAAATCACCCAGACGTTAGTCCCTGCGAAGATGGAACCCTCTCGGTAAGTATCTGGCCCAAAAATTATTTTGGCTAAAATGGTGCATGAGAAGTGGATTAACCAGGGGTGGGTAAAAATTGCAATTTTGGAAGTTGCTGAAGTTTTGTCTCTTTTTCACAGAAATCAATAGCAAATCACCCAGACGTTAGTCCCTGCGAAGATGGAACCCTCTCGGTAAGTATCTGGCCCAAAAATGATTTTGGCTAAAATGGTGCATGAGAAGTGGATTAACCAGGGGTGGGTAAAAATTGCAATTTTGGAAGTTGCTGAAGTTTTGTCTCTTTTTCACAGAAATCAATAGGAAATCACCCAGACGTTAGTCCCTGCGAAGATGGAACCCTCTCGGTAAGTATCTGGCCCAAAAATGATTTTGGCTAAAATAGTGCATGAGAAGTGGATTAACCAGGGGTGGGTAAAAATTGCAATTTTGGAAGTTGCTGAAGTTTTGTCTCTTTTTCACAGAAATCAATAGCAAATCACCCAGACGTTAGTCCCTGCGAAGATGGAACCCTCTCGGTAAGTATCTGGCCCAAAAATGATTTTGGCTAAAATAGTGCAACAATAGTGGATTAACCAGGGGTGGGTAAAAATTGCAATTTTGGAAGTTGCTGAAGTTTTGTCTCTTTTTCACAGAAATCAATAGCAAATCACCCAGACGTTAGTCCCTGCGAAGATGGAACCCTCTCGGTAAGTATCTGGCCCAAAAATGATTTTGGCTAAAATAGTGCAAGAATAGTGGATTAACCAGGGGTGGGTAAAAATTGCAATTTAGGAAGTTGCTGAAGTTTTGTCTCTTTTTCACAGAAATCAATAGGAAATCACCCAGACGTTAGTCCCTGCGAAGATGGAACCCTCTCGGTAAGTATCTGGCCCAAAAATGATTTTGGCTAAAATAGTGCAAGAATAGTGGATTAACCAGGGGTGGGTAAAAATTGCAATTTTGGAAGTTGCTGAAGTTTTGTCTCTTTTTCACAGAAATCAATAGCAAATCACCCAGACGTTAGTCCCTGCGAAGATGGAACCCTCTCGGTTAGTATCTGGCCCAAAAATGATTTTGGCTAAAATAGTGCAACAATAGTGGATTAACCAGGGGTGGGTAAAAATTGCAATTTTGGAAGTTGCTGAAGTTTTGTCTCTTTTTGACAGAAATCAATAGGAAATCACCCAGACGTTAGTACCTGCGAAGATGGAACCCTCTCGGTAAGTATCTGGCCCAAAAATGATTTTGGCTAAAATAGTGCATGAGAAGTGGATTAACCAGGGGTGGGTAAAAATTGCAATTTTGGAAGTTGCTGAAGTTTTGTCTCTTTTTCACAGAAATCAATAGCAAATCACCCAGACGTTAGTCCCTGCGAAGATGGAACCCTCTCGGTAAGTATCTGGCCCAAAAATGATTTTGGCTAAAATGGTGCATGAGAAGTGGATTAACCAGGGGTGGGTAAAAATTTCAATTTTGGAAGTTGCTGAAGTTTTGTCTCTTTTTCACAGAAATCAATAGGAAATCACCCAGACGTTAGTCCCTGCGAAGATGGAACCCTCTCGGTAAGTATCTGGCCCAAAAATGATTTTGGCTAAAATAGTGCATGAGAAGTGGATTAACCAGGGGTGGGTAAAAATTGCAATTTTGGAAGTTGCTGAAGTTTTGTCTCTTTTTCACAGAAATCAATAGCAAATCACCCAGACGTTAGTCCCTGCGAAGATGGAACCCTCTCGGTAAGTATCTGGCCCAAAAATGATTTTGGCTAAAATAGTGCAAGAATAGTGGATTAACCAGGGGTGGGTAAAAATTGCAATTTTGGAAGTTGCTGAAGTTTTGTCTCTTTTTCACAGAAATCAATAGCAAATCACCCAGACGTTAGTCCCTGCGAAGATGGAACCCTCTCGGTTAGTATCTGGCCCAAAAATGATTTTGGCTAAAATAGTGCATGAGAAGTGGATTAACCAGGGGTGGGTAAAAATTGCAATTTTGGAAGTTGCTGAAGTTTTGTCTCTTTTTGACAGAAATCAATAGGAAATCACCCAGACGTTGGTACCTGCGAAGATGGAACCCTCTCGGTAAGTATCTGGCCCAAAAATGATTTTGGCTAAAATAGTGCATGAGAAGTGGATTAACCAGGGGTGGGTAAAAATTGCAATTTTGGAAGTTGCTGAAGTTTTGTCTCTTTTTCATAGAAATCAATAGCAAATCACCCAGACGTTAGTCCCTGCGAAGATGGAACCCTCTCGGTAAGTATCTGGCCCAAAAATGATTTTGGCTAAAATAGTGCATGAGAAGTGGATTAACCAGGGGTGGGTAAAAATTGCAATTTTGGAAGTTGCTGAAGTTTTGTCTCTTTTTCACAGAAATCAATAGCAAATCACCCAGACGTTAGTCCCTGCGAAGATGGAACCCTCTCGGTAAGTATCTGGCCCAAAAATTATTTTGGCTAAAATGGTGCATGAGAAGTGGATTAACCAGGGGTGGGTAAAAATTGCAATTTTGGAAGTTGCTGAAGTTTTGTCTCTTTTTCACAGAAATCAATAGCAAATCACCCAGACGTTAGTCCCTGCGAAGATGGAACCCTCTCGGTAAGTATCTGGCCCAAAAATGATTTTGGCTAAAATGGTGCATGAGAAGTGGATTAACCAGGGGTGGGTAAAAATTGCAATTTTGGAAGTTGCTGAAGTTTTGTCTCTTTTTCACAGAAATCAATAGGAAATCACCCAGACGTTAGTCCCTGCGAAGATGGAACCCTCTCGGTAAGTATCTGGCCCAAAAATGATTTTGGCTAAAATAGTGCATGAGAAGTGGATTAACCAGGGGTGGGTAAAAATTGCAATTTTGGAAGTTGCTGAAGTTTTGTCTCTTTTTCACAGAAATCAATAGCAAATCACCCAGACGTTAGTCCCTGCGAAGATGGAACCCTCTCGGTAAGTATCTGGCCCAAAAATGATTTTGGCTAAAATAGTGCAAGAATAGTGGATTAACCAGGGGTGGGTAAAAATTGCAATTTTGGAAGTTGCTGAAGTTTTGTCTCTTTTTCACAGAAATCAATAGCAAATCACCCAGACGTTAGTCCCTGCGAAGATGGAACCCTCTCGGTAAGTATCTGGCCCAAAAATGATTTTGGCTAAAATGGTGCATGAGAAGTGGATTAACCAGGGGTGGGTAAAAATTGCAATTTTGGAAGTTGCTGAAGTTTTGTCTCTTTTTCACAGAAATCAATAGGAAATCACCCAGACGTTAGTCCCTGCGAAGATGGAACCCTCTCGGTAAGTATCTGGCCCAAAAATGATTTTGGCTAAAATAGTGCATGAGAAGTGGATTAACCAGGGGTGGGTAAAAATTGCAATTTTGGAAGTTGCTGAAGTTTTGTCTCTTTTTCACAGAAATCAATAGCAAATCACCCAGACGTTAGTCCCTGCGAAGATGGAACCCTCTCGGTAAGTATCTGGCCCAAAAATGATTTTGGCTAAAATAGTGCAACAATAGTGGATTAACCAGGGGTGGGTAAAAATTGCAATTTTGGAAGTTGCTGAAGTTTTGTCTCTTTTTCACAGAAATCAATAGCAAATCACCCAGACGTTAGTCCCTGCGAAGATGGAACCCTCTCGGTAAGTATCTGGCCCAAAAATGATTTTGGCTAAAATAGTGCAAGAATAGTGGATTAACCAGGGGTGGGTAAAAATTGCAATTTAGGAAGTTGCTGAAGTTTTGTCTCTTTTTCACAGAAATCAATAGGAAATCACCCAGACGTTAGTCCCTGCGAAGATGGAACCCTCTCGGTAAGTATCTGGCCCAAAAATGATTTTGGCTAAAATAGTGCAAGAATAGTGGATTAACCAGGGGTGGGTAAAAATTGCAATTTTGGAAGTTGCTGAAGTTTTGTCTCTTTTTCACAGAAATCAATAGCAAATCACCCAGACGTTAGTCCCTGCGAAGATGGAACCCTCTCGGTTAGTATCTGGCCCAAAAATGATTTTGGCTAAAATAGTGCAACAATAGTGGATTAACCAGGGGTGGGTAAAAATTGCAATTTTGGAAGTTGCTGAAGTTTTGTCTCTTTTTGACAGAAATCAATAGGAAATCACCCAGACGTTAGTACCTGCGAAGATGGAACCCTCTCGGTAAGTATCTGGCCCAAAAATGATTTTGGCTAAAATAGTGCATGAGAAGTGGATTAACCAGGGGTGGGTAAAAATTGCAATTTTGGAAGTTGCTGAAGTTTTGTCTCTTTTTCACAGAAATCAATAGCAAATCACCCAGACGTTAGTCCCTGCGAAGATGGAACCCTCTCGGTAAGTATCTGGCCCAAAAATGATTTTGGCTAAAATGGTGCATGAGAAGTGGATTAACCAGGGGTGGGTAAAAATTTCAATTTTGGAAGTTGCTGAAGTTTTGTCTCTTTTTCACAGAAATCAATAGGAAATCACCCAGACGTTAGTCCCTGCGAAGATGGAACCCTCTCGGTAAGTATCTGGCCCAAAAATGATTTTGGCTAAAATAGTGCATGAGAAGTGGATTAACCAGGGGTGGGTAAAAATTGCAATTTTGGAAGTTGCTGAAGTTTTGTCTCTTTTTCACAGAAATCAATAGCAAATCACCCAGACGTTAGTCCCTGCGAAGATGGAACCCTCTCGGTAAGTATCTGGCCCAAAAATGATTTTGGCTAAAATAGTGCAAGAATAGTGGATTAACCAGGGGTGGGTAAAAATTGCAATTTTGGAAGTTGCTGAAGTTTTGTCTCTTTTTCACAGAAATCAATAGCAAATCACCCAGACGTTAGTCCCTGCGAAGATGGAACCCTCTCGGTTAGTATCTGGCCCAAAAATGATTTTGGCTAAAATAGTGCATGAGAAGTGGATTAACCAGGGGTGGGTAAAAATTGCAATTTTGGAAGTTGCTGAAGTTTTGTCTCTTTTTGACAGAAATCAATAGGAAATCACCCAGACGTTGGTACCTGCGAAGATGGAACCCTCTCGGTAAGTATCTGGCCCAAAAATGATTTTGGCTAAAATAGTGCATGAGAAGTGGATTAACCAGGGGTGGGTAAAAATTGCAATTTTGGAAGTTGCTGAAGTTTTGTCTCTTTTTCACAGAAATCAATAGCAAATCACCCAGACGTTAGTCCCTGCGAAGATGGAACCCTCTCGGTAAGTATCTGGCCCAAAAATGATTTTGGCTAAAATGGTGCATGAGAAGTGGATTAACCAGGGGTGGGTAAAAATTGCAATTTTGGAAGTTGCTGAAGTTTTGTCTCTTTTTCACAGAAATCAATAGGAAATCACCCAGACGTTAGTCCCTGCGAAGATGGAACCCTCTCGGTAAGTATCTGGCCCAAAAATGATTTTGGCTAAAATAGTGCATGAGAAGTGGATTAACCAGGGGTGGGTAAAAATTGCAATTTTGGAAGTTGCTGAAGTTTTGTCTCTTTTTCACAGAAATCAATAGCAAATCACCCAGACGTTAGTCCCTGCGAAGATGGAACCCTCTCGGTAAGTATCTGGCCCAAAAATGATTTTGGCTAAATTAGTGCAACAATAGTGGATTAACCAGGGGTGGGTAAAAACTGCAATTTTGGAAGTTGCTGAAGTTTTGTCTCTTTTTCACAGAAATCAATAGCAAATCACCCAGATGTTAGTCCCTGCGAAGATGGAACCCTCTCGGTAAGTATCTGGCCCAAAAATGATTTTGGCTAAAATGGTGCATGAGAAGTGGATTAACCAGGGGTGGGTAAAAATTGCAATTTTGGAAGTTGCTGAAGTTTTGTCTCTTTTTCACAGAAATCAATAGCAAATCACCCAGACGTTAGTCCCTGCGAAGATGGAACCCTCTCGGTAAGTATCTGGCCCAAAAATGATTTTGGCTCAAATAGTGCATGAGAAGTGGATTAACCAGGGGTGGGTAAAAATTGCAATTTTGGAAGTTGCTGAAGTTTTGTCTCTTTTTCACAGAAATCAATAGGAAATCACCCAGACGTTAGTCCCTGCGAAGATGGAACCCTCTCGGTAAGTATCTGGCCCAAAAATGATTTTGGCTAAAATGGTGCATGAGAAGTGGATTAACCAGGGGTGGGTAAAAATTGCAATTTTGGAAGTTGCTGAAGTTTTGTCTCTTTTTCACAGAAATCAATAGCAAATCACCCAGACGTTAGTCCCTGCGAAGATGGAACCCTCTCGGTAAGTATCTGGCCCAAAAATGATTTTGGCTCAAATAGTGCATGAGAAGTGGATTAACCAGGGGTGGGTAAAAATTGCAATTTTGGAAGTTGCTGAAGTTTTGTCTCTTTTTCACAGAAATCAATAGGAAATCACCCAGACGTTAGTCCCTGCGAAGATGGAACCCTCTCGGTAAGTATCTGGCCCAAAAATGATTTTGGCTAAAATGGTGCATGAGAAGTGGATTAACCAGGGGTGGGTAAAAATTACAATTTTGGAAGTTGCTGAAGTTTTGTCTCTTTTTCACAGAAATCAATAGCAAATCACCCAGACGTTAGTCCCTGCGAAGATGGAACCCTCTCGGTAAGTATCTGGCCCAAAAATGATTTTGGCTCAAATAGTGCATGAGAAGTGGATTAACCAGGGGTGGGTAAAAATTGCAATTTTGGAAGTTGCTGAAGTTTTGTCTCTTTTTCACAGAAATCAATAGGAAATCACCCAGACGTTAGTCCCTGCGAAGATGGAACCCTCTCGGTAAGTATCTGGCCCAAAAATGATTTTGGCTAAAATGGTGCATGAGAAGTGGATTAACCAGGGGTGGGTAAAAATTGCAATTTTGGAAGTTGCTGAAGTTTTGTCTCTTTTTCACAGAAATCAATAGGAAATCACCCAGACGTTAGTCCCTGCGAAGATGGAACCCTCTCGGTAAGTATCTGGCCCAAAAATGATTTTGGCTCAAATAGTGCATGAGAAGTGGATTAACCAGGGGTGGGTAAAAATTGCAATTTTGGAAGTTGCTGAAGTTTTGTCTCTTTTTCACAGAAATCAATAGCAAATCACCCAGACGTTAGTCCCTGCGAAGATGGAACCCTCTCGGTAAGTATCTGGCCCAAAAATGATTTTGGCTAAAATGGTGCATGAGAAGTGGATTAACCAGGGGTGGGTAAAAATTGCAATTTTGGAAGTTGCTGAAGTTTTGTCTCTTTTTCACAGAAATCAATAGCAAATCACCCAGACGTTAGTCCCTGCGAAGATGGAACCCTCTCGGTAAGTATCTGGCCCAAAAATGATTTTGGCTCAAATAGTGCATGAGAAGTGGATTAACCAGGGGTGGGTAAAAATTGCAATTTTGGAAGTTGCTGAAGTTTTGTCTCTTTTTCACAGAAATCAATAGGAAATCACCCAGACGTTAGTCCCTGCGAAGATGGAACCCTCTCGGTAAGTATCTGGCCCAAAAATGATTTTGGCTAAAATGGTGCATGAGAAGTGGATTAACCAGGGGTGGGTAAAAATTACAATTTTGGAAGTTGCTGAAGTTTTGTCTCTTTTTCACAGAAATCAATAGCAAATCACCCAGACGTTAGTCCCTGCGAAGATGGAACCCTCTCGGTAAGTATCTGGCCCAAAAATGATTTTGGCTAAAATGGTGCATGAGAAGTGGATTAACCAGGGGTGGGTAAAAATTGCAATTTTGGAAGTTGCTGAAGTTTTGTCTCTTTTTCACAGAAATCAATAGCAAATCACCCAGACGTTAGTCCCTGCGAAGATGGAACCCTCTCGGTAAGTATCTGGCCCAAAAATGATTTTGGCTAAAATAGTGCATGAGAAGTGGATTAACCAGGGGTGGGTAAAAATTGCAATTTTGGAAGTTGCTGAAGTTTTGTCTCTTTTTCACAGAAATCAATAGCAAATCACCCAGACGTTAGTCCCTGCGAAGATGGAACCCTCTCGGTAAGTATCTGGCCCAAAAATTATTTTGGCTAAAATGGTGCATGAGAAGTGGATTAACCAGGGGTGGGTAAAAATTGCAATTTTGGAAGTTGCTGAAGTTTTGTCTCTTTTTCACAGAAATCAATAGCAAATCACCCAGACGTTAGTCCCTGCGAAGATGGAACCCTCTCGGTAAGTATCTGGCCCAAAAATGATTTTGGCTAAAATGGTGCATGAGAAGTGGATTAACCAGGGGTGGGTAAAAATTGCAATTTTGGAAGTTGCTGAAGTTTTGTCTCTTTTTCACAGAAATCAATAGCAAATCACCCAGACGTTAGTCCCTGCGAAGATGGAACCCTCTCGGTAAGTATCTGGCCCAAAAATGATTTTGGCTAAAATGGTGCATGAGAAGTGGATTAACCAGGGGTGGGTAAAAATTGCAATTTTGGAAGTTGCTGAAGTTTTGTCTCTTTTTCACAGAAATCAATAGCAAATCACCCAGACGTTAGTCCCTGCGAAGATGGAACCCTCTCGGTAAGTATCTGGCCCAAAAATGATTTTGGCTAAAATGGTGCATGAGAAGTGGATTAACCAGGGGTGGGTAAAAATTGCAATTTTGGAAGTTGCTGAAGTTTTGTCTCTTTTTCACAGAAATCAATAGGAAATCACTCAGACGTTAGTCCCTGCGAAGATGGAACCCTCTCGGTAAGTATCTGGCCCAAAAATGATTTTGGCTAAAATAGTGCAACAATAGTGGATTAACCAGGGGTGGGTAAAAACTGCAATTTTGGAAGTTGCTGAAGTTTTGTCTCTTTTTCACAGAAATCAATAGCAAATCACCCAGATGTTAGTCCCTGCGAAGATGGAACCCTCTCGGTAAGTATCTGGCCCAAAAATGATTTTGGCTAAAATGGTGCATGAGAAGTGGATTAACCAGGGGTGGGTAAAAATTGCAATTTTGGAAGTTGCTGAAGTTTTGTCTCTTTTTCACAGAAATCAATAGCAAATCACCCAGACGTTAGTCCCTGCGAAGATGGAACCCTCTCGGTAAGTATCTGGCCCAAAAATGATTTTGGCTCAAATAGTGCATGAGAAGTGGATTAACCAGGGGTGGGTAAAAATTGCAATTTTGGAAGTTGCTGAAGTTTTGTCTCTTTTTCACAGAAATCAATAGGAAATCACCCAGACGTTAGTCCCTGCGAAGATGGAACCCTCTCGGTAAGTATCTGGCCCAAAAATGATTTTGGCTAAAATGGTGCATGAGAAGTGGATTAACCAGGGGTGGGTAAAAATTGCAATTTTGGAAGTTGCTGAAGTTTTGTCTCTTTTTCACAGAAATCAATAGGAAATCACCCAGACGTTAGTCCCTGCGAAGATGGAACCCTCTCGGTAAGTATCTGGCCCAAAAATGATTTTGGCTAAAATAGTGCATGAGAAGTGGATTAACCAGGGGTGGGTAAAAATTGCAATTTTGGAAGTTGCTGAAGTTTTGTCTCTTTTTCACAGAAATCAATAGCAAATCACCCAGACGTTAGTCCCTGCGAAGATGGAACCCTCTCGGTAAGTATCTGGCCCAAAAATGATTTTGGCTAAAATGGTGCATGAGAAGTGGATTAACCAGGGGTGGGTAAAAATTGCAATTAAGGAAGTTGCTGAAGTTTTGTCTCTTTTTCACAGAAATCAATAGGAAATCACCCAGACGTTAGTCCCTGCGAAGATGGAACCCTCTCGGTAAGTATCTGGCCCAAAAATGATTTTGGCTAAAATAGTGCATGAGAAGTGGATTAACCAGGGGTGGGTAAAAATTACAATTTTGGAAGTTGCTGAAGTTTTGTCTCTTTTTCACAGAAATCAATAGCAAATCACCCAGACGTTAGTCCCTGCGAAGATGGAACCCTCTCGGTAAGTATCTGGCCCAAAAATGATTTTGGCTAAAATGGTGCATGAGAAGTGGATTAACCAGGGGTGGGTAAAAATTGCAATTTTGGAAGTTGCTGAAGTTTTGTCTCTTTTTCACAGAAATCAATAGCAAATCACCCAGACGTTAGTCCCTGCGAAGATGGAACCCTCTCGGTAAGTATCTGGCCCAAAAATGATTTTGGCTAAAATAGTGCATGAGAAGTGGATTAACCAGGGGTGGGTAAAAATTGCAATTTTGGAAGTTGCTGAAGTTTTGTCTCTTTTTCACAGAAATCAATAGGAAATCACCCAGACGTTAGTCCCTGCGAAGATGGAACCCTCTCGGTAAGTATCTGGCCCAAAAATGATTTTGGCTAAAATAGTGCATGAGAAGTGGATTAACCAGGGGTGGGTAAAAATTGCAATTTTGGAAGTTGCTGAAGTTTTGTCTCTTTTTCACAGAAATCAATAGCAAATCACCAAGACGTTAGTCCCTGCGAAGATGGAACCCTCTCGGTAAGTATCTGGCCCAAAAATGATTTTGGCTAAAATGGTGCATGAGAAGTGGATTAACCAGGGGTGGGTAAAAATTGCAATTTAGGAAGTTGCTGAAGTTTTGTCTCTTTTTCACAGAAATCAATAGGAAATCACCCAGACGTTAGTCCCTGCGAAGATGGAACCCTCTCGGTAAGTATCTGGCCCAAAAATGATTTTGGCTAAAATAGTGCATGAGAAGTGGATTAACCAGGGGTGGGTAAAAATTACAATTTTGGAAGTTGCTGAAGTTTTGTCTCTTTTTCACAGAAATCAATAGCAAATCACCCAGACGTTAGTCCCTGCGAAGATGGAACCCTCTCGGTAAGTATCTGGCCCAAAAATGATTTTGGCTAAAATGGTGCATGAGAAGTGGATTAACCAGGGGTGGGTAAAAATTGCAATTTTGGAAGTTGCTGAAGTTTTGTCTCTTTTTCACAGAAATCAATAGCAAATCACCCAGACGTTAGTCCCTGCGAAGATGGAACCCTCTCGGTAAGTATCTGGCCCAAAAATGATTTTGGCTAAAATGGTGCATGAGAAGTGGATTAACCAGGGGTGGGTAAAAATTGCAATTTTGGAAGTTGCTGAAGTTTTGTCTCTTTTTCACAGAAATCAATAGCAAATCACCCAGACGTTAGTCCCTGCGAAGATGGAACCCTCTCGGTAAGTATCTGGCCCAAAAATGATTTTGGCTAAAATGGTGCATGAGAAGTGGATTAACCAGGGGTGGGTAAAAATTGCAATTTTGGAAGTTGCTGAAGTTTTGTCTCTTTTTCACAGAAATCAATAGGAAATCACTCAGACGTTAGTCCCTGCGAAGATGGAACCCTCTCGGTAAGTATCTGGCCCAAAAATGATTTTGGCTAAAATAGTGCAACAATAGTGGATTAACCAGGGGTGGGTAAAAATTGCAATTTTGGAAGTTGCTGAAGTTTTGTCTCTTTTTCACAGAAATCAATAGCAAATCACCCAGACGTTAGTCCCTGCGAAGATGGAACCCTCTCGGTAAGTATCTGGCCCAAAAATGATTTTGGCTAAAATAGTGCATGAGAAGTGGATTAACCAGGGGTGGGTAAAAATTGCAATTTTGGAAGTTGCTGAAGTTTTGTCTCTTTTTCACAGAAATCAATAGGAAATCACCCAGACGTTAGTCCCTGCGAAGATGGAACCCTCTCGGTAAGTATCTGGCCCAAAAATGATTTTGGCTAAAATAGTGCATGAGAAGTGGATTAACCAGGGGTGGGTAAAAATTGCAATTTTGGAAGTTGCTGAAGTTTTGTCTCTTTTTCATAGAAATCAATAGCAAATCACCCAGACGTTAGTCCCTGCGAAGATGGAACCCTCTCGGTAAGTATCTGGCCCAAAAATGATTTTGGCTAAAATAGTGCATGAGAAGTGGATTAACCAGGGGTGGGTAAAAATTGCAATTTTGGAAGTTGCTGAAGTTTTGTCTCTTTTTCACAGAAATCAATAGCAAATCACCCAGACGTTAGTCCCTGCGAAGATGGAACCCTCTCGGTAAGTATCTGGCCCAAAAATTATTTTGGCTAAAATGGTGCATGAGAAGTGGATTAACCAGGGGTGGGTAAAAATTGCAATTTTGGAAGTTGCTGAAGTTTTGTCTCTTTTTCACAGAAATCAATAGCAAATCACCCAGACGTTAGTCCCTGCGAAGATGGAACCCTCTCGGTAAGTATCTGGCCCAAAAATGATTTTGGCTAAAATGGTGCATGAGAAGTGGATTAACCAGGGGTGGGTAAAAATTGCAATTTTGGAAGTTGCTGAAGTTTTGTCTCTTTTTCACAGAAATCAATAGCAAATCACCCAGACGTTAGTCCCTGCGAAGATGGAACCCTCTCGGTAAGTATCTGGCCCAAAAATGATTTTGGCTAAAATGGTGCATGAGAAGTGGATTAACCAGGGGTGGGTAAAAATTGCAATTTTGGAAGTTGCTGAAGTTTTGTCTCTTTTTCACAGAAATCAATAGCAAATCACCCAGACGTTAGTCCCTGCGAAGATGGAACCCTCTCGGTAAGTATCTGGCCCAAAAATGATTTTGGCTAAAATGGTGCATGAGAAGTGGATTAACCAGGGGTGGGTAAAAATTGCAATTTTGGAAGTTGCTGAAGTTTTGTCTCTTTTTCACAGAAATCAATAGGAAATCACTCAGACGTTAGTCCCTGCGAAGATGGAACCCTCTCGGTAAGTATCTGGCCCAAAAATGATTTTGGCTAAAATAGTGCAAGAATAGTGGATTAACCAGGGGTGGGTAAAAATTGTAATTTTGGAAGTTGCTGAAGTTTTGTCTCTTTTTCACAGAAATCAATAGCAAATTATCCAGACGTTAGTCCCTGCGAAGATGGAACCCTCTCGGTAAGTATCTGGCCCAAAAATGATTTTGGCTAAAATAGTGCAACAATAGTGGATTAACCAGGGGTGGGTAAAAATTGCAATTTTGGAAGTTGCTGAAGTTTTGTCTCTTTTTCACAGAAATCAATAGGAAATCACCCAGACGTTAGTCCCTGCGAAGATGGAACCCTCTCGGTAAGTATCTGGCCCAAAAATGATTTTGGCAAAAATAGTGCATGAATAGTGGATTAACCAGGGGTGGGTAAAAGTTGCAATTTTGGAAGTTGCTGAAGTTTTGACTCTTTTTCGCAGAAATCAATAGCAAATCACCCAGATGTTAGTCCCTGCGAAGATGGAACCCTCTCGGTAAGTATCTGGCCCAAAAATGATTTTGGCTAAAATAGTGCAAGAATAGTGGATTAACCAGGGGTGGGTAAAAATTGCAATTTTGGAAGTTGCTAAAGTTTTGTCTCTTTTTCACAGAAATCAATAGGAAATCACCCAGACGTTAGTCCCTGCGAGGATGGAACCCTCTCGGTAAGTATCTGGCCCAAAAATGATTTTGGCTAAAATAGTGCATGAATAGTGGATTAACCAGGGGTGGGTAAAAGTTGCAATTTTGGAAGTTGCTGAAGTTTTGTCTCTTTTTCACAGAAATCAATAGCAAATCATCCAGACGTTAGTCCTTGCGAAGATGGAACCCTCTCGGTAAGTATCTGGCCCAAAAATGATTTTGGCTAAAATAGTGCAACAATAGTGGATTAACCAGGGGTGGGTAAAAATTGCAATTTTGGAAGTTGCTGAAGTTTTGTCTCTTTTTCACAGAAATCAATAGCAAATCACCCAGATGTTAGTCCCTGCTAAGATGGAACCCTCTCGGTAAGTATCTGGCCCAAAAATGATTTTGGCTAAAATAGTGCATGAGAAGTGGATTAACCAGGGGTGGGTAAAAATTGCAATTTTGGAAGTTGCTGAAGTTTTGTCTCTTTTTCACAGAAATCAATAGCAAATCACCAAGACGTTAGTCCCTGCGAAGATGGAACCCTCTCGGTAAGTATCTGGCCCAAAAATGATTTTGGCTAAAATGGTGCATGAGAAGTGGATTAACCAGGGGTGGGTAAAAATTGCAATTTAGGAAGTTGCTGAAGTTTTGTCTCTTTTTCACAGAAATCAATAGGAAATCACCCAGACGTTAGTCCCTGCGAAGATGGAACCCTCTCGGTAAGTATCTGGCCCAAAAATGATTTTGGCTAAAATAGTGCATGAGAAGTGGATTAACCAGGGGTGGGTAAAAATTACAATTTTGGAAGTTGCTGAAGTTTTGTCTCTTTTTCACAGAAATCAATAGCAAATCACCCAGACGTTAGTCCCTTCGAAGATGGAACCCTCTCGGTAAGTATCTGGCCCAAAAATGATTTTGGCTAAAATGGTGCATGAGAAGTGGATTAACCAGGGGTGGGTAAAAATTGCAATTTTGGAAGTTGCTGAAGTTTTGTCTCTTTTTCACAGAAATCAATAGCAAATCACCCAGACGTTAGTCCCTGCGAAGATGGAACCCTCTCGGTAAGTATCTGGCCCAAAAATGATTTTGGCTAAAATGGTGCATGAGAAGTGGATTAACCAGGGGTGGGTAAAAATTGCAATTTTGGAAGTTGCTGAAGTTTTGTCTCTTTTTCACAGAAATCAATAGCAAATCACCCAGACGTTAGTCCCTGCGAAGATGGAACCCTCTCGGTAAGTATCTGGCCCAAAAATGATTTTGGCTAAAATGGTGCATGAGAAGTGGATTAACCAGGGGTGGGTAAAAATTGCAATTTTGGAAGTTGCTGAAGTTTTGTCTCTTTTTCACAGAAATCAATAGGAAATCACTCAGACGTTAGTCCCTGCGAAGATGGAACCCTCTCGGTAAGTATCTGGCCCAAAAATGATTTTGGCTAAAATAGTGCAACAATAGTGGATTAACCAGGGGTGGGTAAAAATTGCAATTTTGGAAGTTGCTGAAGTTTTGTCTCTTTTTCACAGAAATCAATAGCAAATCACCCAGACGTTAGTCCCTGCGAAGATGGAACCCTCTCGGTAAGTATCTGGCCCAAAAATGATTTTGGCTAAAATAGTGCATGAGAAGTGGATTAACCAGGGGTGGGTAAAAATTGCAATTTTGGAAGTTGCTGAAGTTTTGTCTCTTTTTCACAGAAATCAATAGGAAATCACCCAGACGTTAGTCCCTGCGAAGATGGAACCCTCTCGGTAAGTATCTGGCCCAAAAATGATTTTGGCTAAAATAGTGCATGAGAAGTGGATTAACCAGGGGTGGGTAAAAATTGCAATTTTGGAAGTTGCTGAAGTTTTGTCTCTTTTTCATAGAAATCAATAGCAAATCACCCAGACGTTAGTCCCTGCGAAGATGGAACCCTCTCGGTAAGTATCTGGCCCAAAAATGATTTTGGCTAAAATAGTGCATGAGAAGTGGATTAACCAGGGGTGGGTAAAAATTGCAATTTTGGAAGTTGCTGAAGTTTTGTCTCTTTTTCACAGAAATCAATAGCAAATCACCCAGACGTTAGTCCCTGCGAAGATGGAACCCTCTCGGTAAGTATCTGGCCCAAAAATTATTTTGGCTAAAATGGTGCATGAGAAGTGGATTAACCAGGGGTGGGTAAAAATTGCAATTTTGGAAGTTGCTGAAGTTTTGTCTCTTTTTCACAGAAATCAATAGCAAATCACCCAGACGTTAGTCCCTGCGAAGATGGAACCCTCTCGGTAAGTATCTGGCCCAAAAATGATTTTGGCTAAAATGGTGCATGAGAAGTGGATTAACCAGGGGTGGGTAAAAATTGCAATTTTGGAAGTTGCTGAAGTTTTGTCTCTTTTTCACAGAAATCAATAGCAAATCACCCAGACGTTAGTCCCTGCGAAGATGGAACCCTCTCGGTAAGTATCTGGCCCAAAAATGATTTTGGCTAAAATGGTGCATGAGAAGTGGATTAACCAGGGGTGGGTAAAAATTGCAATTTTGGAAGTTGCTGAAGTTTTGTCTCTTTTTCACAGAAATCAATAGCAAATCACCCAGACGTTAGTCCCTGCGAAGATGGAACCCTCTCGGTAAGTATCTGGCCCAAAAATGATTTTGGCTAAAATGGTGCATGAGAAGTGGATTAACCAGGGGTGGGTAAAAATTGCAATTTTGGAAGTTGCTGAAGTTTTGTCTCTTTTTCACAGAAATCAATAGGAAATCACTCAGACGTTAGTCCCTGCGAAGATGGAACCCTCTCGGTAAGTATCTGGCCCAAAAATGATTTTGGCTAAAATAGTGCAAGAATAGTGGATTAACCAGGGGTGGGTAAAAATTGTAATTTTGGAAGTTGCTGAAGTTTTGTCTCTTTTTCACAGAAATCAATAGCAAATTATCCAGACGTTAGTCCCTGCGAAGATGGAACCCTCTCGGTAAGTATCTGGCCCAAAAATGATTTTGGCTAAAATAGTGCAACAATAGTGGATTAACCAGGGGTGGGTAAAAATTGCAATTTTGGAAGTTGCTGAAGTTTTGTCTCTTTTTCACAGAAATCAATAGGAAATCACCCAGACGTTAGTCCCTGCGAAGATGGAACCCTCTCGGTAAGTATCTGGCCCAAAAATGATTTTGGCAAAAATAGTGCATGAATAGTGGATTAACCAGGGGTGGGTAAAAGTTGCAATTTTGGAAGTTGCTGAAGTTTTGACTCTTTTTCGCAGAAATCAATAGCAAATCACCCAGATGTTAGTCCCTGCGAAGATGGAACCCTCTCGGTAAGTATCTGGCCCAAAAATGATTTTGGCTAAAATAGTGCAAGAATAGTGGATTAACCAGGGGTGGGTAAAAATTGCAATTTTGGAAGTTGCTAAAGTTTTGTCTCTTTTTCACAGAAATCAATAGGAAATCACCCAGACGTTAGTCCCTGCGAGGATGGAACCCTCTCGGTAAGTATCTGGCCCAAAAATGATTTTGGCTAAAATAGTGCATGAATAGTGGATTAACCAGGGGTGGGTAAAAGTTGCAATTTTGGAAGTTGCTGAAGTTTTGTCTCTTTTTCACAGAAATCAATAGCAAATCATCCAGACGTTAGTCCTTGCGAAGATGGAACCCTCTCGGTAAGTATCTGGCCCAAAAATGATTTTGGCTAAAATAGTGCAACAATAGTGGATTAACCAGGGGTGGGTAAAAATTGCAATTTTGGAAGTTGCTGAAGTTTTGTCTCTTTTTCACAGAAATCAATAGCAAATCACCCAGATGTTAGTCCCTGCTAAGATGGAACCCTCTCGGTAAGTATCTGGCCCAAAAATGATTTTGGCTAAAATAGTGCAAGAATAGTGGATTAACCAGGGGTGGGTAAAAATTGCAATTTTGGAAGTTGCTGAAGTTTTGTATTCCTGAGAAAAAAAGAGTTAATTTTTGTTGTTGCTCTGTTTATTACTTTCTGCAGGGGATCGATGACAGAAGAAAAGACAAAAGAAATCAAGAGAACAGAAGAAAATAGTAGAGAGTATATAGGAAAATAGAAAAAAGAAAGAAAAAAGAAAGAAATGGGTAAAAGAAGTGAAGAAAGTGAAAAACAGTTAGTTAAATATTTAGGAATAAAGAGAAAAATAAGAGAAAAGGAAAAAAGTGAAATGTGAGAAACAAAACGTGAGGTCGAAGTAAATATAAATAATAAATGTATGAAATGAAAAATAAAGTCTCAAAATTAAATTTTGTTGTATTAAAAACATTGTCGTCCATTCATGTCTTCTTCTACCATCCCACACCACCCTCCCCATACACCACAACCACACCCTTTCTCCACCCCTATCCTTCTGACCAAAGTCTACCACCCCACTCGTTTGTCCAACCATCATCCCCCCCCCCCCCCCCAATACCCATACAGCAAAGCCGATAAGCGCGTCAAGTAGCAGGATAAAACAAAAGAAATACCACACATTCCTACAAGAAAAGTTGTGATTTCTTTTGTATTTTCCGGTTCTGCTTATTTTCAGGATAAGAAAGAAAGAAAGACGTAATACTCAAGAGATTGACAAATGAACAATAAACAATTAATGAAGCTAATAAAGGCATTTATTTATAAAGTGCTACATTCTTTACGGCTTCTTTTCGCTTCATGAGAAAGAATGTTATTTCTATGAAAGAAATAGATAATGCTCAAGGGAACGACGTCACCAAAACACGAAACTCGGCCGCGTGAAAAGAATACACTCAAAACCTAAAACAATATGTTATCAAAGTGCTAGACTTTTTGAACTCGCTTTATTCCCTTGAGTAATTATTTTATTGTACGCTTGACAACGCTCATTCATACTAAAATAAAAGACAGAATATTTATGCGCATAACTTATCCAGCAAACGGATGTGCGTGATGTCTTGCGACAAGATGTTTAACATAAAACCGCTTGTACACAAGCAATTTGTCCTTTTATCCTTCACGATTTTCAGTGCTCGTATAGATGATCGACAAGTTTTCTTTAACATTCTCTATTGACATGATTTTCTTGCTTGTGTAGATGATGAACAAGTTTTCCTGGACAAGTTTCGGTTGTGTCTCCAATATCTTTATCTCGTCTACACGAGCAAATAAATCTTGTCAAGGAAATATTGCTCGTGCAGATGCGGCTTAAAACAGCCGTGTGAAGTGACGATACAACACGAGTTAAAGTGTAATAAAAAAATGTTGACGCTGCATGCGTCTTGAAATCTTTGTTTGTTCATTGTTGTGTCTGGGTGTACTATTAAAGGGTATGTTCTATTTTTCTCGTTTTCTGTTTTCATGGGATCCAAACACATAAAGACAAGAAGAACTTAATGTTCTTTTATTATAAACTGTGTTATTAAATACAATATCCAATAAAACCAAATTACCCTAACCCCCTCAAAAAAATTTTTTTTGCAAAAATGGGAAAAAAATGGGAAAAAAAACACAAAATTAGGGGTCACGTGATATGTCACGTGACTAATTAGCATATTATCATTTTTTGGCTAAAAAAGGCCTTTTTTCGGGGTTTTATGCTTTATTGAGCCTTAAAATGGCCTTTCCTACCGATCCTTAACATCATGAGTAAATAATATTGGTCAAAAATGTGAAATTTTCGTTATTTTTCGGCCCAAAATGTTCTAGTTTAGGTTGGGATCCCTGTGTCGCATGGTGTTTCTAGACATTTGTAACAAGACGTTGATCGCGATGGATGTGATTTTTTATCGTGTGTCAAACACGAAGAAAATACACAAGAACAAAAATGATTATTAGCTCGTGTTCCACCTAACATACTGATAAAGACGCGACAGCTATCAAAGGTAAGAATTATTCGGTTTTTCTTCGCTCCTCTTTCGTTTTTTCGTATTTTTTTCCAGTTTCAACATGTGTTCTGTTCGTCTCGTCCGCCATGACAGTCAAGAACACGTGTTGACTTTGAATCCTCAGAAATACACTTTACCTGACAAAAAACAATTCAATTTACCATTAATATGTGATTTAAAGGAACTTTTGAAACAGTGTGTGAGTTAATCTTGACTATATTTTCATTTTTTTGTACATATTTTGAAATTTTGGTTTTGATCGTTATACGAAACTTGGTTCGTGAAACCCTTCCTCGTTAGAACCACTAAAACCCAAAATATTAATGTCCTAATGACTTATCTTTCTTTGCATTGCAGTTTCAGAGGTATAAATTACACGTACAACTCTACATAAAGCTGTCGAGTGAACCTGTAACAAGATGGGTGGTTATGCTCGACTCTAACCAATATATACTCACCAACCAGCAAGCTAACCATGGAATAGTCCAGTATCAATCTGGTAATGATGGATTTACTGCACTAAAACAAGAAGAAAAAACACTTGATAACGATATAGACTCACCTTGTTGATGTATGATGACCCTGTGACCTTCAGAACAATATAGACTATGGGTATTGACCTGAATTATATCAAGATGGTTTCTTTACCACTCACCAACAAGTACTGATTATCAGAGGTATATACTAATAATGGATTCTGTTGGGGTATGTTTACCTAATTGCAAAATCATTGTTGGCTTCAAAACATAGAATGTAGAAGCTGAGTGAGACCAAACTGGTGCATGGGAAATATGTTAATTAGATGCATATGGTAGAAATGTAATGATCATGCACTGTTACATTGTAAAACCATAGTAGAAGGGCTGAACAGTGTTCTGAAGGTTTGACACTACAAAGTAAGAACAAGTTTGATATGTGGTAAATTTACTACAGATGTACATACACCTGATTGTGAGAACCTTGTCATATAAGAATAGAAAAATAACAAATAATATTCCAAGGCCCCCTAGATTGATGGGAATAACTGTTTTAGTATATACCAACAAGGTAATCTCAGAAATGTCAGTCTATACCTTCAAAACAGTGAAATAATTACAACTGCTTTGCAAAAATGTTTAATTCCTATTTTTTATTTGCATGTGACAATGTTCTTGCAATTAGGAGTATTCTCTCAATTTCTACATCAGCTGGATACATGCCAACTGCATATCTTGAATTGAATCAATCAGCTTCTACATTCTTTTTTAACCCAACAATGTTTTTGCAACCAGGTATAGACCCCTTTCATGTGACATCAAAGCAGCTCAATTTGGAGGACAAAACAAAAGAATTTTGATCTCCTGAGAATTGAAACCTATTGTTTTGTCCTCCTAACTGAGGTGCATTCCAACATGCTGCATGGGGTCTATATTGAGCATTTGAAACTGATGTGTGACTAAGTATACATACTTGATTACCATTTATTTCCTCCTCCCCTCCCCACTGACTGTGACAAGGTTATTTGTGTGCACCAAACAATACATCTCAAAACATTTTGTTTATTGGTATTTGTTGTTTGTTCTCATCAGCTTGTCAGCCACTTTAGTCAAGCCACATTTGAATGTATTGATGCTGTCAAGCTCTGGTCAGTTTCTTGGTTCCTTGACAATTGATATTGCAGGTATGTATTAATGTATTGCATGTATATTGGACAAATATTCAAGGGTTTGAAACTGATGTCATTGGTTGTTTTACACCCCACCCCTGGTAGGGGGATCCCATATATGAAAGGGTGGGATGCTTGTTGGAAATGTTGAGGTTCACTCCACACACACTACCACTACATTCTCTATTTACAACATACAACACTCAACTCACATGTTGATTTTTATGGAGGGAGGAAAACTGGAGAACCTGGAGAAAAACCCTCATGGCAAGGGAGAGAACAACCATCAAATAAACCCAACTCACATATGATCCAGCCCAAGCTTGGGGCTTTAATGCAGGCCACAGGGTGAGCGGTAAACCACTATGCCACCATGGCACCAAAGTGATACTAATTTTGCCACATTTTCATTAGTTTTTTGTTTGTTTTAACACCCTAAAAAGTAACAAATAGAAATTAACCCTTAAAAGGCATGACAAGCATCTCCACCCCTTTCACATAACGTCCCCCCTGGGGCCCCACCCCACTCCTGAACATGACAGTATTAAAGTACAAGTACAGTATTGCCAATTATATTCCCCCAATAGAAGGTGGCTACTGGCAGTTGATTGCCAGGTTACTGTATTTTGCACTGTTTGTGATCCATGTTATGAAAACATTTTGCTAAATGGTATTAATTTCTTGTTTTCACCAGCTTGTCAGTCACTTTAGTCAAGCTACATATGAATGTATGCTGTCAAGCTCTGCTCAGTTTCTTTGGTTCCTTTATGATATTCCCATGGGCAGCTTATCGCTGATCATCAGGTATGTATATTAATGCATTATAGTTGCAATATATTCAATGGTTTGAAACTGATGTCACTAAGTACTTTCAAGATTGATTGTTTTACATCTTGCCCCTCTACCCAACACTGCTGTAATAGACCATTTTCCAATTCGTACAATACCGCTGTGTTCCTTGATTACAGACTCATTTACTCAGGGTTAGCCTCATTTCAGCATCAGAATATTCACAAATACCAACAGTAAAGTAAAGAATGCACAACTTCAACAATACAAACACTTTGAAATTCCACGGACCTTCACTGGAACACATGAATATTCTACACAAAATTGAGGCCAACCCTGAGCAACAGAGAACTCTAAACTGGAGTATTTTGTAACACTGTAGTATTTTTGTTATTAATCCAAACTAATACATGTACATCTCAAAACATAATGATTAACAATATTGTTTTTTTGTTTCCATCAGCTTGTCAGCTACTTTAGTCAAGCCACATTTGAATGTATTGATGCTGTCAAGCTCTGGCCAGTCCATACATGACAGACATGTAAGTTGAGCTTTTGGATACATGCTAGTTCAAGAATGGTTTTGAGTGGCATACCATGGAATATCTCACAGCTCACTTGTATTTTCCACCCAGGGTTGGAAGGGGTACTGTCTTTGTATGAATCTTTTAGCTTGGGGGTAATGTTTTCCCATTTCAAACCATGTGTCATTGCCTAGAGTATCAGTTCTTTGTTTAACAGTTGCCCATGAGAAGACACATGAATATGGATCCAATGCAAAAAGCATCTTATTTTCTGGTAACAAAAAGAGCAGGGGACTGGAAACAAGTTTCTCACATTTGATTTAATTCACAAACAAACCCCATGATAAGAAAGAGAACATAGAAATGACTAAGAGTTGAAAGTTTGAAGGAAGTTTGGATTAATAACAAAATAGGAAGCATGGGTGACGTAGCGATGAGAACACTCACCTCTCACCAATGCATCCTGGGTTTGAGTCTCAGTGGCACATGTGAGTAGAGTTTCTAGTACAGTCTCTCCTGTGCTGCAAGGGTTTTGTTTTTGGGTTCTTGGCTTTTCCTCCCTCTGCAAAAATCAACTTCTAAATTCAAATTCATAAAATTTTTAAAATTTCTGAAAGGAAAGAGAATGTATATGTGGCTGGATGTTTTGGCTGGATACCATACATTTCTTTATAATTTTGGCAGGGTTTGAATGCTCATAACATTGTCTATAAGGTCAAACATCCTGAAACTTGGACATTAAGCTTGTTATATGTTGCTATTTTACTGGAACCTTAATTAAATTAGTTTTTGCAACTTGGACCCAGTTCCTTGCTCATTTTGTTACCCACAAATTACATGACACATGGTCTGAAATGGGAAAGCAAAAAAAGGTCTATTGGCAGTCTGTTTTGAAAACTCAAGGTCCTTATGAGGACTGCCACTTGAACAAAGGGAGTACACCCCCAGGGATTTTCCAGTACACACACATGAGCCTTTAGGTGAGTGTGTTTGCTAACAAAATACAAGTGATGAGTGGAATATTCCATGATATGTTATCATAGAGATTGTACAAAAAGGAACAACCAAGAAGATTGCTCCTGCATCATTGAAACTGTGTTTGCAAACAATTTTCAGAGATTTAATTGCATCATTCTATCTTTTCAGATGTCAAAGTTCTGTCATACTCACATCAAGCAAGCTGTTGTGCTGCAAAGCCATGTCAGATGATGCAGCAACATCAAGATCCAGTCCATCAGTACTGAAGATAAGAAGCTGTGATATATCTACCAGGAAAAGGATTGAATGCTGACAACAAAAAATGAAACAGGAAATTAGAATATATATCTAGGAATTAAAACAAAGGATTATCTATAGTTTTCAAAACAATCAAAATTGGCATTTAGAATCATGAAATTTTAGGCTTATCAACTAGTAGGAATCTAAAAAAAAGGAAAGATGCAGTGAAAAAAAAAAAAAAGAAAAGAAAAATAATCCATAGGAAAAAATCAAATTATATTCTAGGAAATTCCAACATATAGCATTATGAGAAAATTTGAAGTTGTAAACATTTTTTTTGCTGCCTAGAAAATTCTAAAATTGAAAACAATTTTCAATAAAATGACAAAGAAAAAAGCTACTTCAAATAAATTCAAAAATCTCTCATAGGCTGCATGTTGGAATTTCAAAAGGAAGAACAGAATTTTGAAACAAAAAATCTAGAAATTTCAAAAAAAAAAAAAAAGTTAGAGGACTGGCCAAATTAGATTAGAGCTGTGCAACAGCTACAATGAAAAACCAATATAAAAATCAATTTTCTTCATTATTTTAGAAGTTAGGCTTTACAAAAATTCCTGTTTTTTAAGGTCAAGACAACAACAACAAAACAAAATTCAAATGACCACAATATAGGTTATTGAAAATAGTTCATGGCTTAAATCATATGGGAATGATTTTTTCATTTCCATTTTCAAAAGATAATACTTTTATTTAGTGACTTATTTCATTATGACATCATCGACCAAAACAAATTGCTATTTTGAAAAGAAAATACACCAAAACCATTAACCTTTTCTGATTTAAAAATCTGATTAGAAAGTCAGAAAAAATTATAAAAGTAATTATAATCTCTCTCATTGTTCACCTCTGATGTCATTATGAAATAGGTCAAAGGCCAGTCCTCTACCCACAGATATTAGATATAGGAGAGTGTTTCACTAGGAGACTAACATTCAATTGGACATTCAATTCAAAGATTACTATACCAAATCATTAACACATTGTGCAGACTAGTCAAGAGTTCTCAGTAGAGTTACAAAACATGAGGAAATTCTTGGTTGATCAAATCCATGGAATATTTTATGGTGTTGGCACTGATTTAATTTTCATTCTAACTGGCTACTGATTTCATTTCTTTCCTTATAATTCTACTGAGAACTCTACTAGTTAGAAGAAACACTCTCCTATATCTAATATCATGATCATTTATTATTTGTACACCAGAAAAATGAAATACACTTGATACCTCCCACGAGGTCCTGCCACTACCAAACAGAAGCTGCCCCACCAGACCAGGAAACCATTAAAGGTGGTACAACATTGCTGCTCTCGGCAGAGTCTAACCTTGAGGCTGTGATCAGACGACTGCTCCGGTGATGAAGGTTGATGGTAAGGATACCAGGTGATGGTCCTCTGCAGATTTCATGTTAGTGCGCTGACGGTGTAAATGCCAGTCACTGTGAAGGTTAGTGCAAGTAGGAGCAGAAATAACCATATCTTACTATTCATGGGTGTGTACAGCAGTGATACTTTGGGGTGATGTGCTCAATAGGTGTGTATAAGACACCATTCAGACTTCCATAAAGTAGATTATCAGCCTGGGAAGACTAGGAGTTGAATCATTTCTAGGTGATCTAATCTTAAGTAGAATGATGTTCGGCTAGACTGATGTACAAGGTTCTATCATAGGATTGTAATTTAATAAGTTTTTTCACCAGCAAAATAAGACCTCAGTTTTTTCTAAATTTTAAAAATACTGCTAAATAAATTCCTGACAATTTCTTTCACTAAAAATGTTCGCAAAATTGATTAACATTTGAATGAATGAATACCATCCAAAAATTAGAAGAAAAATAGAAAGAAATGAAAAAGAAAAGAAAAATTGTGAAACAAAATAACTATGATTAATAATTCAAAATAATTCAAAAATGGATCAAAAATAATGCAACTTGAAAATTATTAATGAAAAGAACTGGTATCCTGCAGTAATGTATTGAGTAAACACAAAACAGATCAAAATATATCTTCAAATCTTACCCATTTTCAAAAACTGAGGTCTTACTTAAATTTGCTATCATACAACATTTTAAAAAAATTATTGGCAAAATCCAAAGTATGATTCCTATGAAAATTACATTTTTTGAAAAAAAAAAAAATTCATCCAAGTTAATAAATTAATTGAATTATTTGAGCCAAAATCACTATCATCAGATGGTATTGAAGGCATTGAAAAATTAGAGAAAGCAACTACACTACACTATGTGCATCACCTTTTCAACCTGTGAATATCACAAAACCTAAAATTTGCAATTAAATTTCAAAATTGAAAAATCAGAATCACCAACCAACATTTTTGATCAACAAAAGATTAAGATTTAATGATTAATATGAACAAATTCAGCTGTGCAGTCAATCATGAAATTATACTCTAAAAGTGCAAACAAACAAACCCAAGCCAAATAAGGCAAATGGGAAATGAATGAATAGAGGATAAGGTGAGCCATTAGAGAATGGCATCCAAACACCATACCTCACAATCAAGAATGAAATGCAACTATACAAGTAAATCCAAGAGTTGTTTTACTATGAATTATTATGTCCAAAGCACTTGTATATATGCACAAGCTGTCCAAAATTGAAACATTTTGAAATCAAATACTCAATGACTTAAACATTGGTAAATACTTGAAATTGTCACAAAATACCAACTTGGCCATGAAAATATATCATGAAATTTAACTGAACAGTTTATATTGACGCATGTAGTGTAGTTGCTCAAAAATTGATGGATGAAAAAAAACCTTTGCAATTCATTATGTCAATCTTTTATGGTACTTTTACTTCTGTTGAGAAGTTTTTTGCTGGTGGAAAAACTGAGTCTAGGAAAAATAACTTGATAAACTTAGGAACAGTTCAAAAGTCATACAAGTTAAGAAGTAACACTAAGACATTAAACTAGGATAGGACTCCCTTTAAAATTGTTCTTAAACTTTACTGTGCAACCATGTCAACCAAGGCTTATCTACAATGCAAATGCATCATAAAAATTATCTAAATTTGAAAAAGTTCAAAATTCAATTTGGTTTGAAAACATCCTACATGGCCTTGTTTGAGATAGATGCACAAGAGACTTTAAGAAATATGTCCAATAATAATCATAGGCCACGTCCCTTAGAAATCAACTAGGAGAGTGGATTTTGTATCATTGTAAATTCCAAATTGATCTTGAATCATGTGTTTAGGCCATGAGTCTCTGGCTCAGGAGACTGAACAATCAATTCTTGCATGATCGACAAACATATAATAGAACTACATTCATGGCAAAGCTTATTTGACCTCAAAACATACAGCTATGCACTTTGCTTGCTATTTTTCTAGACTACAAAATCCACTCTAGTAATTTTGACTCGTAACAACATAAAAAAAGGATATTGAATTAGTTTCAACCAAATTAAAGTCACTTGATTCGCTATTTAAATAGATTTTTTGGCTGTAACGGCACAGTCACATAGATTGATTGAGGCCAAGATGGTCAAATTTGATAAGTGGAAATAAGTCCCCTAAGAAGACCTTGAATAACTTAATATTTAGACCAGTCCCTTAGCAGACATTGAATAAACTAATATTGAATAATGAATAAATTAGATCCAGTCCCTTAGCAGGTTGAATATATTAATATTCAATTGAACACATTCATAGACCCAGTCCCTTAGCAGTCTCAGAATACATGAATATTTAATTGAATACATTATAGGCCTTAGTCCTCTAGGGAAACATAAATTTAATGTTGAAGGGTTAAAAGTCTAGGTTAGCTTTTCATATTGAATTGCATGGTGGTAGTTTCCTTTTCGGGATAGACCAGCTCATTTTTCACAAGTTTAGTAGCCTAGAAACTTCGTTATTTTAGTCTTCGCAAACCAGGCTTGATATTAAATCACATACACTTTATGGGAGTCTGAATACCGTCTTGAGCTTATTGATCACACCACTCTAAGATATACATCACTGTTGTGCAGTAAAACCTATGGGTAGTGAGGTATGGCTATTTCTATAAGTCTCCTACTTGTACTGACCCTCGCCGTATAAAGGCTGGCTTACCGTCAAGGTACTTTCATGAGCCTGTAGGGGGTTCAGAGTCTGATGTCCTTATCGATAATCTTCACCATCGGAGCAGCCGCCTGGTTATGGTTTCATAAGATGACTCTTGTCTGGACAATAAGTACTGCCTGGTCCTGGTCTACCGGGGTAGTGAGACTTGGTACTGGTAGGGCAACGGGGAGATATTTTTTTTGTAAGGGCCAAAAGGGCGTGGAGAGGGTAAAGATGGACTTCATTAAAAAACACAGGAATACCACCAAGTCTGAAATCAAACTTTATTTCAAACACAACACAGACAATATACAAGATACAAGTCCAAAAATTCATACCACACACTCACTTCAAAAATTCTAAGTCTAAAACAGCAAAACACCAAGATTCTTACCTCCAGATCACAAGTCCCTCATCATTGCCTGAAAATTCTAAGACACAAAGTGCATGTTAATTATGTCCTCCCAGAAAGCAGACACGATTTCGCCTCCCCCAAACGAGTATGCGTCCCCCACCCCCCTTGATTGTATTCCCCTCCCCCCCAGTACGAGTGATCTCCTCCCCCCAGTATAAGGCATGAACCCCTCCCCCAATATTGAGTTCATCCCCACCCCTCCCCATATGAGTTAAACCCAGTTGTAATTGACTGTAAATCTTTTTGTTTTTACGAGTGCCATCATTGACTTTGAAATAAACATTGAAGTCTGTATAAGTATGATCTCCAATTGTACTGGCATTTTGTGTTTTCGAAGAGAATTGCAAAACTTGTAAACTTCAAAAGTTTTTGGTAATGCATCAATTTGTTATTTCAAAGTTCAAACTTCTAAGATTTATCATCAAATTTCAATCTGCGATGAGGGATTTTACTAGAGGTTTTAAATGGCATACCGGAAAATTGAGGAAAAATCATTCATTGCTAATCTCCTTGGCTAGTAAACAGTAGAGGATAAGGGTGGTCTTATTTTGAAGTAAAATCCCTCTATACCTTGGTCAATTACAACTGGGTTTAACTTTATCTCTCCAATCAAATCAAGGACAACAGACAATGTATTTAAGTGTGCGTGTTGTTTGTGATCTTTCGTTTGAGGCATGCTAGCGAAGCTTGGACATCAGAAACAAAAACAAAGTACTGTAGGTTGCTATTTGGTTTCAAAAATCATGGCCAAGACAGTGTTGCATATCCATTTAATGTGGAAGAGTCCTTGTTGCACCTTGTTATTCACAAGTTTTCATTTTTTGTTTGACGGTATGCAAAGACAATCAAAAATGTGCAAGTTGCTATATGATTATTTCACATAATTGATGAGACAAATTCTCATTATCTTGCATTTGGTTACTATTCACTTCACAGGAAAAAGATGAATATGGAAAGTTCATACAAAGTTTATCCTGTTTGCATGACCATAACTTCAGGATAAATATTTTGGTCTTATTACTACTAACCAAGTCATTTGCAGCATGCCTCAAACGAATGTAATGATTGGTGTGTGTACTTCACCCCTCCCCCTTGTCTCAACATTTTTATTTTTCAATAGTGACAGGGAACATATTGTATGGGTGAGGGTGGTGGAAAGGTTTCATGGCTGGCTGCCATACCTTTATTACTCATCGTGATAGGATCAATCAATAAGAATTAAATAATGCACATCACAAAAACAACCTGAACAGGAGAGATTATCTACGAGGAACATGTACCAATGAGACTAAAAATACCTATGAAAATCCATTGAAATATTGTGTCCCTTCACAATTTCACACACACACTTCATTTTGAATTAGCTCCAATTACCACGATGTGCTATAAATTAGGTACACTAAGTTAGAAAAAAATTGCTTTAAAATTGTAATAGTGAATAGCTCGTAGAGAGAAATTGTTTACTTCCTGTCTTACAGACTGCTATAAGGTGATTCAGACACAGTTCCTTGCAGCATGCTGAGTAAATTTTGAACTGCTCTGAATTTGCTTGTAATTTCAACTTATCTCGAACCTTATGTCTTATGTCAGGGATGGTGGAGTCAGGGGGGCCTTAGCCTCTAAACTCTTTTCGTTTTGTATAATGGTCTTGAATATTTGATAGTCTTAGCCACCCCCCACTTTTTGCCTTTAATTTGCATACTAGCCCCACCCTTAGCTTTAAAATGTACTCTGTTGTCCCTGTATATGGACTGATATGAAACTACAACCTATGATAATCACTAAGCTATAATCATAACTTGTAGTACATTATGGAGAAAGAGCTGAAAAGAAGCCTATGTCCTGTTGTCTATTCACTAGTGGCGTTTTGTCGGCTTTTCATGAATAAAAAAAATACTGAGTCATAAATATAACATTTTAGAAGAAGTCAATAAAAAATCAATTTAATTATTAGCCAAATTTGATTACTTAGATATTCTGAGTTTAGAAATAGAAATAAAAGTTATTTCCCTGAATCAACAATTCAAAAATTGTCATGGTAATAAATACAGAAAATCTGTTGTTTCTTGTGTTTGACATTCTTGGGTAATGCTTCAATTCATGGAATAATTATCTGGGAAACTTCTACATTATTCAAGTATTTAATTGCTGGGCCAAAATTTGAATGATACACCCACTGTTTACTGAAAATTGCACCGAATCGCACTATTTATCGTTATCCGCACTTTTCGACATTTTCCGCACTTTTTTCCAGAAAAATACAGAAAAACTTGAAAACCTGTTGACAATGTTCTTGAATACACAATAATTCTTCAAATAAGCAAATTTTTCATCGGAATTCATCGCATTTTGGGCTGGAAATCGACTGTAAAATGTTGTTTTCTTTCGCCGATTGACAATAATCTGCCAGGCGTTCCTCGCGTTATTTCAGTGGCCTGGGAACTAGTTCTAATTCTATAAACGCTTTTGATTGGTCTAAAAAGCATCCAATCACATGCTTCTATAAAAATATAGTGAATTTAGCAGGAACTTTACAATTAATTAAAATTACTATAATCAAAATAATATTAATAATAAATAATAATATGCAAATTAGCATTTCCGCACTTTTCCTTACTATTTGCTAAAATTTCTGCACTTTCCACAGACAGAGTGCCTCTTCATCCACTGAAATTCAAATTGGAATTTAAAAGGCGATTTTTGTTGACGGAGCTTGAGAAAAACTAGAGAATCTGGAGAAAAACCCTTGAAGCACAGGAGAGAACCAACAAGCAACTCTACTCACATACAACACAGAGCCCGGTGGGACTCAAATCTGAATTGCATTGATGAGACGAACCATCTCACTGCTGCACACACATGTCTAAAAGGTATTTTCAGGGTCCAAGTGTCTAGAAATGTACTTTAAATGAGTAGTTATTTCTGTGAGAAGCTGTCTATTGATGAAAAATTCTAAAGTTGTTGAGAAAAAAAAGTGGATGAAAGTACATACTAGGCTGCTGGTATGGAAAGTAATAATCAATTAAAAGCATTTGAGTAAATAATAGACTTTGCAATTTGGATTATTTGATCCTGTTTTAGCTTATACGGAATAAACCACAGGGTGCCCAGGTAGACAAATACTGTCATGTCAAGTGGGCAGTTATGATAGTACGAGCAACAATTTACAGATTTTTTTTTTGTTACGACTCATAATGCAAAGAACATTTAACAGATACTTGGGAAGCTTTTGCACATTTCTTGGTTAATATGAGGCAATTTCTTTGTACTATCAGCAATATCAATTTGCACTTCAAATTACATGAGTGCTAAGTTAAGAAATAGCCTGCTAACACACTCTCCCCTCCCCCAACCCCCCTCCCCCAATGAAGAGCATTCCCTGTAAATTTAGGGGGGAAGGTAGGGGGAACAGATATGCTTCTTAGAAGATGAGAATTTCTTCCTGTAGATAAGAAATGAATGCTAATAGAAATAACCAAAAACTGCCTCAAATTGTGTTTCCCATGAAATGTGCAAAGGTTACTAAGCAAATACAACAACAATAACAGTTTCCATATCAATTACACATGAGCCAATGGATCATGATTAATTAAAAAAGCAGTGAATAAGTTTGTGGTACAAGCACTTCAATTTAGCAGGACAAATAATTGCATCGTAATCAAACATATATTACTACCATGGGAATGCATCACAAGGGACCAACTTTGTATGGCCAAGCTTTTTCATTTTATACCATGAGTCATTCCCTTGAGTATTATTAGTTGTGGAAAACAAATAGCTGCTGTCATGTTGGTAATAGCAGGGGTTAAAAACTACCAATTGTAATTGATTTTATTGAGGGCACTCTAAACAAATTGAATTGGAATCAAATATAATGGTTTTATAGAAGTATGAAACTGGAGAATATGACAAAACCCAGAAATCAAGAGGACCCAACCAATCTCTTATTATGTTTTGCTGTGTACAGCATTTGAACCTGATGACATTGCCTTCTAAAAAACCTAAGGGTTATTTCAAGGTGCCAGCTTTTACACTATCAAGATCTGAAATATATCCTGCATGCTTTGTTGGAAGATTACCAGCCCATCTGTGGATTGGTTTCCCACATTGTAATTGCTCACATCATGCTCAACTCTCATGTACTAACACCTGACCACACTTACCTTACATGCATCAAACTAACATCCTATCAACACACTACTGACACAAGTACTACACCAGTCTACCAACAGTCTACATCCCACCAACTTGCAACAACAACCAACCTGATGCACTGTGACAATAGAGTGACATCTTGACAGCTCTCTTACTGAGCATGACAATCTACACACACTACAATTTTGTGCTTTTACTATTGCTACTGCAAATTTGTATTCTTCATCTGAACTTTTAATCTACCTATGTAGTTACTAATGATTGGTATTGCACATAGTAATTGCTCACATTATGCTCCACTTTTGTTTACTAACACATGTCTACAGTGAAATACTTACCTCTGGTGTACTTCTAGATTCAATCAATACAGGATACAGGTAAATCATAATGGGATAGAAGGTGTAATAGCAAATCTAACCATATATTTGGAATAAAATATGCTGAATTTATACAAAATATATTTGCATTACTCCAAAAACCATGAGTAATTCTAAGGTTGAAGGTTAGTTCAAGGTTAATTCTTAAAGTATTTGAAAATAAAGTTTACTTTATGTCATGGCGTAATAGTTTTATTTTTTGGATATTTTTTTGTTTATCTGAGAATTCTAATTGGCATTAAAATAACTAATTGATATTAACTCTATTAAGTAATTAATGAATTTGTTTGATGCTCAAGCCTTGTCTCAAAGCAGTAAGGAAGACAAGATTGAAGATGGGACTTGTGCTAAGTCTGTTTTAGCTTTGACAATTGCACAGCAACTAAGAATAAGGAGATGCAGTATTTGTTCAGGCAAGTCTTTGAAAGAATTGCTAGCCTTACAGAAAAAAGGCACAGTACTTGAGCAAAACGTCTTATTTCAAAAGCCAGTGACTTTGGCAGACAAAGTAGTCACGTCTGTAAGCCACTCAGAGGTTCTACAGGCAAACCTGCTGTATGTGATGACATACTGAATATATATTTAGGTTTCATTAAATAAATAACTAATTATTTGATTAAAGGCAGAACTGGTCATTCTCAAAAATGGATATCCAGATACCAATGTTAAAAGAAAATCAAACCCCTTTATGATAACAATTACTATTAAGGCTTATTTATGAAGTACCATGAATATTTTAGTACCAGTAAAGTATACCAGCATAAGAAATACTTGGAGATTGTGTGCTGTATAGTTTGTTATTATATAGCCCTTCTTGCCCTGTCTGGATAGTACTTATGTGCGGAGTGGTCCATTATTGGTGATTATTTGTTAAGTACAGCCTTTCATTACATCATGCTCTGGCTTCTCCCCTAAACATACTATAAAAGTATCGCTTCTTGCCCTGTCTGGATAGTACTTATGTGCGGAGTGGTCCATTATTGGTGATTATTTGTTAAGTACAGCCTTTCATTACATCATGCTCTGGCTTCTCCCCTAAACATACTATAAAAGTATCGCTTCTTGCCCTGTCTGGATAGTACTTATGTGCGGAGTGGTCCATTATTGGTGATTATTTGTTAAGTACAGCCTTTCATTACATCATGCTCTGGCTTCTCCCCTAAACATACTATAAAAGTATACCAGCATAAGAAATACTTGGAGATTGTGTGCTGTATAGTTTGTTATTATATAGCCCTTCTTGCCCTGTCTGGATAGTACTTATGTGCGGAGTGGTCCATTATTGGTGATTATTTGTTAAGTACAGCCTTTCATTACATCATGCTCTGGCTTCTCCCCTAAACATTGTCACCCTTCTTGCCCTGTCTCATTTCCTTGTAACACCCAACAAACAGGAGTGCATAAGATTTCATACCATCTATCTTTATGTTGTGGATTCCCTCTGATGGGCTACCTTCGTTGTGGTGTCTCAATTTCTTGCATCAGAACTACCTGATAACAATTACTATTAAGGCTTATTTATGAAGTACCATGAATATTTTAGTACCAGTAAAGTATACCAGCATACGAAATACTTGGAGATTGTGTGCTGTATAGTTTGTTATTATATAGCCCTTCTTGCCCTGTCTGGATAGTACTTATGTGCGGAGTGGTCCATTATTGGTGATTATTTGCTAAGTACAGCCTTTCATTACATCATGCTCTGTCTTCTCCCCTAAACATTGTCACCCTTCTTGCCCTGTCTCATTTCCATCAGAACTACCTGGGACGTCATGTGGTGAGTGGTTTTGTGTAGAGATTACCTGAAAGATTATCTTCACTCTTGCTTTCTTGAGGTTTTAGTGGACAGGATGACATACCATCTATCGTCCTGCTTGGGCTTCTATAGTTTTCTAGCTAACTGGTCCTGCTTCATTTTCTTCAAATGCAGTCTACATCCCTTGTATTTTGGGTTGTCAATTGTAGATTCCCTGCATCTTGTTCTGTTCTATTTTGTACTATCAAGGAAAATATCGTATTTTGGTGCATCAATCTTCACGCTTGTGGAATTCTCTCATACATCAACATCTTCTTGTATCACAACAAATATTGAAAATCATCACATGTGAACTTGTGTAAAAGTAGGTTTTCCTAAATCTGCATTCTGTGGGATACACTGCTTCACAAAGTACCCTTGAAGATTTTTGTGTTATAGACTAACACCAATACATTTGATTGAGTCGAGATTATGAAATGAATAAATATGTATATTAAAAGTAATGAAGTGTGAGGATGACCATACTACAGTGTACTTAAGTATAAAGGTTATAGTTTTCATGTTATTAAATACTGCCATCATTTAAGGTTTTGTTCTTTCGACATTTTTTAAATAGGTTATTGGCAAACAATATTGTAGCCAAATAACTTTTTCCATGGCTTTAATACACCAGCAAACAGCGTGGTAACAGGTAAGTTCCTCATGACCTTATGTTAATTTCCTCTGTTCAAGATGTTGCACTCTTTTGATGCTTACAGTGTCTCAGTGCTTGTATACATTGACATCTCTCCAATATCTCAATTAGAGGGGAAAAGCAAGGTGTTTCTAGACCATCATTGGATCTGTTTTTTCTTTTAGCTTGATGAATTGTTCATGACATTCACATGGCACTGTTTTGAACTTCCTCTTTGTTCCATCTTGATACTTTTTGAATGAACATACTGTAAGGTGACTTGATCTCTTTGATAGTCTCATTCAGACAATCCAAAATCTTTAAGCAGGCTTTGTTTTATGTGAAATCCTAAAAATAATTCTGACAGTGCCAATAGCCACCCTTAATAGTTAATAGAGCACTCCCCAGGGGTTGGGTACCCTAGCTTGTGTTGATCCCTAAAAACCACGGGTGATACTGGCACTGATTTCCATTTTGGATGGAAGTCATCACTGGATTGCTTCTAGGTAATACTATGTAGATTGGTAATTGAAAACCAACATCCATTCTTAGAAGAATGTATCCACTTACTTTTACATGTTTTGTTTTGGCACTGCTTTAGAATGGCAGGTTAAGCATTCATTCCCGCTGGAGTCACCTTGTCTTGATGCTTTCCTTCATTTTTGTAATGTCTTGTCCATTATTGTCTTGTCTGCACCTTCCACAAGTGCCAGAAACGGCAGCCATTTCATTATTTGGAGATAATTACATATCTTCAGTTGTATTCGGCATTTCCTTGAATGTCCAATGGTGGATTGCATGATCCAGTCCATAATAATATGTCTGCCACATTCCTGTGTTGGACTGTATATTTGTACAATGTTCAATAGAAAGTTGCATCAAGTCCATCATATTACGATGATTACAATATACTAGACACATTCCTGAATTGTTCTGTATCTTGTTCTTTACAATGTCCAACAGTGAGCTGCATCTCATTTTGATGAGGTGCTCTAAACTGTGATGGCTTTATATAATTTGTGCTTCATGTTCATGTTTCTTTGCCTTTTACAAAGACATTTTAACTGCAACTTGCATCAAGACCACCACATTTGAATATATCTCATATTGCAGGAATTGTTTCAATTCGAATACACTAGTATGGTCATCTAGAGATGAAAATATGTTTGGTGGATTTTTCAGTTTAACACTAACATTTAAAACTCCATTAAACATTAATTGCATTCAAAATTCATAAAATACATTCAACAATTTTAAGTACTGTCTAATAAACAAGTAGGAGTGTTTTATCAGGTTTAAAACTACGAGGCGTAGCCAAGTGGTTTTACACCTGATAAAACACAATCAACAAGTTTATTGAACTCCTTCAGAATCTCATTAATAATTTATAAACCTTTGGTCGAATTATAGCAACCATATACTTCCTGAACATGGACTTTCCTACATCGATAAAAGTTCGTATGTCACTGTTATGCGCAGTCAGTCTCAAGACAGGAATGCTGGTCGACTAGATTTTGTGAGTTGTTACTGATCGTATGTGAGACTGACTTTGATGAGGCTCTAAGTCTTCATCTAAACTTGGAGGCACCTTTATCTCCAATAAAG
Organism: Anthopleura sola; assembly: GCA_023349425.1. Lineage (NCBI taxonomy): Eukaryota > Metazoa > Cnidaria > Anthozoa > Actiniaria > Actiniidae > Anthopleura > Anthopleura sola. The sequence continues at coordinate 23,665,549 of JALHLI010000001.1, forward strand.
TCATCCTCATTATTATTCCTCATATAAAGTTCACATGAATACTAATGAGGAGGACTTTATTGGGTATGAAGGTCCATGCATGTGATGTGTATGGGGGCTACAATTGGTGCTAAGGCTTATGAATTCATGAGTTTTTGAACCAAGATATTTACCAAATTTAAAAAAAACATTGTCAGGTTGATAAGGATAGATCATCAAAGCTTAAGACCAAGGGGTAATCTGGGTAATCAATATCCTGGGTGTGTTTACATACAGACACAGAAGAGTTAATGCTTTGCTTGTACAATGGCTACAAAACTGTTTTATGTATAATATTATCTTCACTGACTGTTTACCCAGAACACTATTTGGTCCCAGCTTTGATGATTGAAACTTTTCAACCATACAACATTTTTTTAGATTTGGTGTAAATATCATTATCATATACATTCAATTGCAAAATCATTGTTGGGTTCAAAACATAGAACATAGGAGCTGAGACTGAAAGGTATTCTGGTATATGACATAATTATCCTCTGCATTCATTTCAAATACACAGTCGAAATGAAACACATGTTAAAAGCAGCCATGCTTTGTGTCAGTGCAACAATTTATGAATATTCCAGGAGTTGTATCACTAGATCCATCTAATTAACATACTTCCCATGTACTGTTTCAGTCTCAGCTTCTGTGTTATGTGTTTTGAACCCAACAATGATTCTGTAATAGAGTGTATACTTTTAAATCTGGTGTCATTTCTTTATTATTTTATCTTAGCCAACAACTTATTATGATGTAAACCGTTTTTATCTTAGTAATGGGTAAGCTTCCTCAAAAGTGAATGTATAGCAACTTCCATAATATTTCTTTATCATGCTAGGTATTAACATCACTTAACAAGATATGTCAGCTTGAGGTAGGAAACAAAAGAATAGAAAGGAAAGTTGTGGTACTTGGAAGAACTTGACAGATTGCTGGTAATAGCACTGAGAGCTGCCATGCAGTTTACAATCATGAGTGATCAGTGTAATTAATGGAGTTATGCATCCAGGTACAGACACTGCGGATGGTACAACAGCCCAGCAGTGGGTCTCTGCTCTCTATCTTATGCTGTGAGTGAGAATTTAGGCAGAAGGGGCCTTTTGCAATAGTGTTTTTGTCTTGGAGGCTGGTGAGAGGTGAGTACCATAATGCTGCACCATCTTTGCCTTTGTAGGCTACCGGTACTTGCTTCATTGTTTGAGGGATTGTGATTCACATACTTCCTTTTCAAACCACCAGAATCAGCAGCAACTAGAAGACAAGGAAAACCTCTGAGTGCCTGAGGTCAGCTCAAAGAATAACTTGGAATTTTGACATCATATTGGGGACCATCAGTAATATTATGACTAATCAGGGATGGCAATCATCTTTCTTTGGTCTTTGAACCAGACAGGATGGTCATGGTTAATGGCAATGCTCTGTCTCATTGTAATTTACTTCAATATGAAATAGTTTATTGGTTTTCCAAGACAAATTCTGTATTGTACTGGGTGTTGGATGTAATAAAGTTGTGGGCCTGGACCTGCCACCACACAGAGGATTCTGTGTTGTACTGGGACTTGTCAGTCACTTCATCATATCCTCCAGCAGCAGCAATGTCAATTGCTCTTCATGTTACTGGAAATACCAAAGACTTAATGGAGAATAGAAATGGTATTCACTGGTTTCTGGATTGACATTGGCTAGTCACTTTATCAGAACATACAACAGTGGTGTTGTCAGCTTCTCTTCCTGCTCCAGGAAACACCATACGAATAATGGGAATAGATATGGTCTTCTCTAATCTCTGGATATAGGTTTGCCAATCATCTAATCTTAGCCTCCAGCAGTGGTGTTGTCAGCTGCTCTTCATGCTCATGTAAACTTCATGTGAGCAATAGGAGTGGAAATCCTGGTCTTCCTGATCGGTCAAATACTTTATCAAATTCTTCAATAGCAGTGTTGTCCTCTGCTGTTCCTGCTCCTGGAAACACCATACAAATATAGAAATGCTGGTTGCCATTCTCCTCTCAATGTACCTTTGCCAGTCACTTCATCAGTTCTTCAGCAGTATTGAAGACTGAATGGTTTTCATTCCTCTCTGGATTTAGATAACTTTGCAGGCCCGTTACTTTAATCTTTCACCAGTGGTGCTGTTGGCTGCTTTTCCTGTTCCTGGAAACACCATACACAATACAGGTAATGGGAATAGAATGTTGGTCCACACTTGTCTTCGGATGTACATTTGCCAGTCACATCACAAGATCCTTCCAAAATGCTTTCTTCAGCTGCACTCTTATCCCTGAGAACTTTGATAACTTGGCAATTTGAGTACATCTTGTTCCCATGACTAAATCACTTCTTGTCAAATCAACACAAAGTTCTTAGCCTCATAAGTCTTTGTTGTACAGTAGTTCTTTGATTGACATCCCAGATTCACAGGGAAGCATGAAGTGGGCATGCTATTCTTTTTTATATCGTGAAATGAAACTTTTGACTAGGTTACCAAACAGAAAATGTGGCATACCTACAGCCAAATGACAGCATAAAGCAAAGAAAATACGTTGAAAGAAAGAGAGAAAAAATGGAAGAGCAGCAAGATCAATTTTTATATGAAGTGTTATAGTTTTGATTCATTTTCTATCTGTTTTACCTTTTTAATGGTTTATTACAAATTCACAAATTTTAAGGGGGTTTAATGTATTGTTTAAAAAAAGGAGTAGGTGTGTTTTATTGGGTATGAAAGCACAAGGAGTAGCCAAGTGGTTTCAGACCTGATAAAAAACGATCTATAACTTCTTTGAACTACTTAAAATCATAAACCTTTGGTCTAATTAGAGCAACCATATATGCCACAAAAGAGGTTTGTACATCACTGTCATGCTCAATCAGTTCAAAAGAGACTCCCATGTGTTGAAGGTAGCATGCCAAAGCTAAGACCAGAACACTAGTTAATGTGATTTAGTGGGTTGTCAGAGATTGCATGTGACACTGGCCTTGATGATGTCTCAATCTAAACTTGGATGCACCTTTATTTCTAATAAAGTCATTCTCATTAGTATTCTTTACATAAAAGACACAAGTCTTTATATAACGATCATTCGAATACTAATGAAGAAGACTTTATCAGGTATAAAAGTCCATGCATGTGATGTGTATGGGTGCTCCAATTGGACTAAAGGATTATGATTTTTTTGTGAGATTTTTAAGAACGTTTATAAAACTACTTGAAACAAGTGAGAAAAATATATATTTGCTATTACACCTTCTATCCCATTATGATTTACCTGTATCCTGTATTGATTGAATCTAGAAGTAACCCAGAGGAAAGTATTTCGCTGTAGATAGGTGTTAGTATACAAAAGTTGAGCATAATGTGAACAATTACTATGGAATATCAAGTATAAGTAACTACATAGGTAGATTGAAAGTTCAGACAAAGACTACAAATGTGCAGTAGCAATAGTTAAAGCACAAAATTGTAGTGTGTGTAGAATGTTGTGCTCAGTAAGAGAGCTGTCAGGATGTCACTCTATTGTCACAGTGCAACTGGTTGGTTGTTGTTGTAAGTTGGTGGCATGCAGACTGTTGGTAGACTGGTGTAGCACTTGTGTCAGTAGTGTGTTGATAGGATGTTAGTTTGATGCATGTAAACTTACAGTCTTCAACTAAACTTTTATACTACCAAATTCAAAGAAAGCATGTTTCATCTTCTATAGGGAATGTTTCTGGAAAATACTGCAACCTTGCATAGCTATATTGCACCATGGCACTAATATGCACTGACAACAAACAAAGCTTACAACAGGATAATTTGCTATTGGAACATATCCCCAAAAGACCCTGGTGAATGAATACTGTTATGTAACCATTTTTGTATGGTGCTGATCTGTGATGCATTCTCAGTGATAGTACCACAAACTGTCACAATTTTAGATAGTACTTGTACCACAATTGCTACTAATTGGAAACTATTATTACTGTTAGCAAGAGCAGATTTCATATGACGGTGAAAAATAATGTAGTGGACCATCCCATGACAGTGACAGATATGCCTGAGCATTGCACTTCAATTTTGATACCTTGTTGTTTGTACATGAGTGTTTAGTTACTTGGACATGCATGTGTAGTTAAAGAGAGGTCCCAGTACTTTTCTGTGGGGCCAACATTCTGTAAACCCAAGTACATCTAGAGTGAGTTGTGGGATTCATCAAAAATCTTGAAACCCATTTGCTGCCCCTTTGGTGTAAAAATGTATAATTTCTGTAGTAACTTGAACCCTCTAAGTTAGCAATCCAATGAAAGTGATACTGTATGCACCATTATTTTTCATTCAAATGAAATCTGCTCAATTCATGATTGCTTAGCTCAAACTACTTCCCAAGTACCTTTGAATGTTGTTTACCATTTGTAGGAATTTCCTAAAAAGCAGAAATCAAATGAATAATTATAAAACAGGTCAAAGAGCATTTCAGTAGCTGTTATTACAGTTGAGACCACAATAAGGTATTCATACATCCATAATATCTGCTATTGCAAGTTGAATGTGGGGAGATAGTATGTTAGTTGATAGTTCATGAATCATCAACCAGACAGGATTGATCAAATCAATGCAGCCAATTATGTGACAGGAAATTTCATTATACGCAAGTGATAAGTCCCATTCTACAGGTCCTAACAAATCACCTATGAATGAATACACATCAGTACAAAAGTAAAAAATGATTTCAGGTTACAAAATAACCCATAAATACATATAGGAAATGATTTCATTTGGGTTTGGATAACATTAAATCTTGTTGGCCAAAAATAATGTGGTAATGTTGTCACTTTTAGATGTAATCAAATAGTTTGGTGGTAATTAGGTCCTATTGTAATAAGCACATCTGTACTTTGGAACAATCTCCCTGATAACATAAAACATGCCGACTCTGTTGCCAGTGTTTATATGTTTATTTGGGAAACATGGGTGGTGTAGTGGTGAGAGCGCTCACATCTCACCATGAAACTTGGGTATGATCCCCACACTCTGTGTCATATGTGAGTAGAGTTGTTTGTTGGTTCTCTCCTGTGCTTTGACAGTTTTTCTCTGGTTTTCTGGTTTTCTTCCCTCAGCAAAAATCAACTTTTTAACTCTGTAATTCTAGTAGCCTTACTAAATGTTGCCTGCTTTTCAGGCATTCCTGGTTGGTTCGGCTATGAAACAGGAAGATTGGGGCAGAGGAGACAAGGGAAATACCTGCCCAAGATGATTGTTTTTTTGAATAAACCTCTAGTTATGTAAGATTTTTTGCAGACAGAACTGTCGAAAACTGAGTTCAGTAAATAGAAGCAAAATTCGATTTCTGACAAAGTCAATAATTTTCTGTCTTTTCTAAACCCAAGGACTACCAGATGTATCTAAATATTTAGAATAATATGTACCACTCTGTATCCCACAATCAGGGCAGTACAGAAATCTACTAGAATCATTTGTGGCTACCGAGTGACAGGTGTCACATTATGCAGGTAATCACAGGCTATCAGTTTACTTCCTACAGTCTGGTAAGGACTTATAAGTTTAGAAATTCGCCTTTAATCATTTATAAATGTCATGTAAACGGCATAACTTTCCTTTGATTTTAGAAAACCTACTTCTACTACTGTTATTACTATTCCTACTGCGGAACTGCTAGAATTTGAGCCAAACTATGGTCGGTGGAATGTCTAATGTATGAAGGAATGTAAACTAGTTAAGTTTATAAAGACTGTATTAAACCATGTTTATGTATACAACTATGTGATTTAGAGTCCAAGAGAAACTATTCTGCACAACTTATAAAAATACAAAGACTTTCTTTCCAGGACAAGAAATATTGTTGAAATGTCCTACAAATAAATCTACATGATCCCATTTGTGATACCAGACTAAACCAAAATTTGAAAACTTAAACCTAACATAAACAAATGTTTGATCGAGTAAATTTTGTTATTTTCTTCAGGATTTCAAAATCTCACATAGGTCAGCCCAGCGGTTTCCTTTAGCTGAAAATTTGATTGCTCATCAGTACCAGGAATATTTTTTATACTTATTTATGTTTCACTTACGCCTTTTGTTACTCAAAGATTAATATTCTCATCTCATTTTATACAATGATGGAGACAATAAAACTTATCTATGACTTCAATATATTTAGTTGTCTTAAAAATGTGCCCCAGATTTTAACTTACCAATTTTTTTTCAACATGCATGTCACACACACCCATACTGAAGGTTGGCTAAAACACACTTATTCTTATCCACAAAAAGAAAAAAGTTGGAAAATTTTCTGGCCAGATTTTTGGAGTGGCATTGACCCCTTTGTTCACCTGGGTGAAGTCATGTCAATTTTGGTTTAAAATATGCAAGATTCTAAGCTATCCTTATTACCACAGAGGACTACAGTTTTTGATTCACATATTTCCCATACATATTTTCTCTCCTGTTCAAGTTATCTTATGATGTAATGCAATTCATGGTTCCAACCCCCCTTAGTTACTGTTGCTATGTCCCACATGCTCAATTCTTTTGCCTGAATATCTCAGAGTTCAAAAATTTCATTGCATCAATATAATTATATTGTTGGAGGTTTTGAATTTATTACAAGAAAAAAAACCCTTGCAATCTGTACAGTACCCTGGAGTATGGATATTTAATAGTTGTTTGTGAGACAAGATTTTCATTCCACTTGGAAAACAAATGCAATGGCTCGTGATTGTTGGAATTGGAACCATGAATTACATATAAATATTACTGGTATGTCATAAACATATTATTTTTATACAAGAGCTTTGCTTTCAACACCAAAGAATTAATTTCTCCATTATTTGGTGGCAAGATAATTTGTACTTTGATAAAACCTGGAAAACCAATTAACTTTTTCATTAGCTTGCCAATTCTAGATAGCTCTCATGCATAAAAATATGAAATTCATATTGCACAACAAAACATTACTCATATGACCTTAATCAGTCCATGGCTGGTCCTGTTCCTTGATCAGATCAATGTACTTGTTGTAGCATGCCAGCAGTTAATATTTCCAAAAGTGTCTCACTGAAAATGAAAGAAAAATCAAAATTAAAAATGGAAAAAAAATACATGAATGAATAGTTATTTATATCTTACAGATCAACCCTTCCAATTTTGTCTAATCACCAAAAAACAATGATTTCAAATTGTGTTTGCTTTGACATTTCATACATTGGTTGGTATGAATTTTATTGACTGAACTTGAATATGGCCACCATTAATTATCAGCAATAAGACAATCAACTCAAAGCCTCATCAGGATGTGCAGTAGTTGTCAGCAGAACCAGAATGCATCAAGCAAAGCAGTGCTACACCCAGTAGTCAACAACAACCTGGCAATGAACACATGTTGACTATGCTGGCCCATTACGAGATGCAATGTTCACACAGAAAGTAACCAGAAATAATCCAAATGAAAACCACAACAGCAGCCAAAACCACTGATGGTATAATGAGTCTGTTTGAAAAACTATTCCAGTTATTTCTAACTAATGGCATGTGCCATATTTTATCAGCTCTGCATCACCCAGCTACAAATGGATTAGCAGAATGTTCCACTCAAATATTCAGGCAAGCACTGCCCTTCACGAAGGAGTTTTAAACCAGTAGCTAGGTTCCTTATTGAATACAAGAACACACCACACTCCACAACATGTGAGAGTCCAGCAAGGCTGATGTTGGTAAGATCACTGCAAACTTGTTTGGATTTAATGAAACCAAATCTGAACACTGTCAATGTAGGAAGATGGTGATAACCAGGCCGAACAGAGGATATGTCCAGTATATACTTCATGCCAACCTGCCATCGGGGCTAGGGGCAGTTGACCACAGCTAGGGACAGTTGATCAGGGCTAGTGACAGTTGATCGGGGCTAGGGGCAATTAATCACAGCTAGGGACAGTTGAACAGGCCTAGTGACAGTTGACCACAGCTAGGGACAGTTGATCAGGGCTAGTGACAGTTGATCGGGGCTAGGGGCAATTAATCACAGCTAGGGACAGTTGAACAGGCCTAGTGACAGTTGATCAGGGCTAGGGACAGTTGATCAGGTCTAGGGACAGTTGATCTGGTATAGGGACAGTTGATCGGGGCTAGGGACAGTTGATTACAACTAGGGACAGTTGATCGGGTCTAGGGACAGTTGATTGTGGCTAGGGACAGTTGATCAGGGCTAGGGACAGTTGATCAGGGCTAGGGCTATTGATCACAGCTAGGGATAGTTGATCACAACTAGGGACAATTGATCAGGGCTAGGGACAGTACAGTCGATCAGGGCTAGGGACAGTTGATCATAGCTAGGGACAGTTTCATCACAGCTAGGGACAGTTGATCAGGGCTAGGGACAGTTGATCACAACTAGGGACAGTTGATCAGTGCTAGAGACAGTTGATCACAGCTAGGGACAGTTGATCACAGCTAGGGACAAGTGATCACAACTAGGGACAGTTGATCAGGGCTAGGGACAGTTGATCAGGGCTAGGGACAGCTGATCAGGTTTAGTGACAGTTGATTAGGGCTAGGGACAGCTGATCAGGGTTAGTGACAGTTGATCAGGGCTAGGGACAGTTGATCAGGACTAGGGACAGTTGATCACAACTAGGGACAGTTGATCAGGGCTAGGGACAGTTGATCACAGCTAGGGACAGTTGATCACAGCTAGGGACAAGTGATCACAACTAGGGACAGTTGATTAGGGCCAGGGACAGTTGATCACAACTAGGGACAGTTGATCAGGGCTAGGGACAGTTGATCACAGCTAGGGACAGTTGATCAGGGCTAGGGACAGTTGATCAGGACTAGGGACAGTTGATCAGGGTTAGTGACAGTTGATCAGGGCTAGGGACAGTTGATCACAGCTAGGGACAGTTGATCACAGCTAGGGACAGTTGATCACAGCTAATGACACTTGATCACAAATAGGGACAGTTGACCAGGACTATGGATCACTACTATAGGGGAAACTATGTGGACGAGCGAGTATAAGTTGGCGACTATATGTATGGGCGACTATATGGCATGTTGGCATGTGGTACCAGCAAAATACATTTTGGCCGGTCATTGCCAATTTTTGGACTGTCAAAAATGATTAATAATTAACCAGTGGTAATCTTCATTAAATTCATAATTTTCACTGTAGAAAGGACAGCAAACATGTTCATTCAAAACCATATTTGACTGGTCAAGTACCAAATTTGGCCGGACATTGACCATTAACCAGCCATTATTTCGAGCCCTGGAAGTAGCAAAGGGAATTCAGACAAGACAGTTGGTGAGAGGAGATCCAGTGATGGTACATGATTATTGAATATTGTGGAAATCTGAAGTGGAGATCAGGTTTAGTTGTCAAAAAAACTGGTCCATTGACATACAGGCTGTACTGTACAAAATTCAAGTTGCACCAGGTATTATTTGGTGCTGACACATTGATCAGTTACTACCCACAAGTGGCATGCAAACAACAAGTCAACCTGATGTAATCAAACCCAGAGTTGTACCACCCCCCCCCCCCCCCCGGCTTAGACAAGATCATATGTGAGTTGAGTTTGTTTGATGTGTTGTTCTCTCCCTTGAGGGTTTTTCTCCAGGTTCTCCGGTTTTTCCTCCCTCCTCAAAAATCAACTTCTAAATTCCAATTGGAATGCAGTGGAAGAAGAGCCACTTGGTGGAATCCACTGATAAAACAAAGGCCAAAACAAAGGGACTGCTTTCTTTTGATTGAAATATTTAACAATGTTCATAATTTTCTTTGTTTTTCCCCCAGGTTGGGAATTAGAGCAAAGGGTATATCAAGTAACTCGGTCCTACTGCTGAAATGACAGCTCCAGAGCATTCTTCATAACCCAATTATCCAATAGAATGCCACAGTAAGTCCTGGCTATCCATCTATTTCATTAGGAGCTCAAAGGATAATCAATGGAACAACGGCTTGTTACTGGACTGACTAATCACGCCTCCAGTAAACTTCTTCCCTCATTTGCATAAAAACTGACTTTGTCAATCCAAACTTCAAATATGGTTTTGATAAGGCTTGCAAAACATTCGGGTCCAGAAAAATACTGAAAAACTTCAAAAATGCCCAAGAGTCAAAGAATCAAAATATTATGATAATGAGATGGTGGCCATATTCATGTTTGGTGTATATGGGAAAAGGGGAAAGTGTAAAACTTGCAAATAATACTTAATATAATAAAAAGACAAAATAGCTCAGTCAAGGTTGATAAAATATAGAAAGAGGTCTTGTTTTGAGCACATGTACAAGTGCTGAGCACTGTACAATACACATGGCTCAACCAGCAAAATAAAGTAACAACGAAAATAGTTGCATCGTGACACTGATTCAAAACACCGATTGGATTTTTTGATCTGTCAATCATCATGGGCTTATGCTAATTAGTCTATGCATGCGCGCTCAACTTTGGCCATCAATCATGTTTTTTCGAAAATCTAAAATGACTTAAGGATGTTACAATAAGTTGAGATGGAGAGTTGTTTTCAAGTCTTCTTCCTGTAGGAATTTTGTAGGAATTTTGTAGGAATTTTCTTTTTAATTTGTGAGATTTTTGAGAGCACTGAAAGGGCTAAATATGACAAATGGATGTATTTCTTTGTCTTCTATTCAAAAATATCCATGTAGTATTATAGAAAAATTCACTAGCTGGCATTTGTGCATCATAATGTCTGCAAAGAACTATCATCTTATAAATGAGTTGTAATTTTTTTTCTGAACACTTCTGGTGGTGCATTTTTTGCTTCAAAAACTTGCTCATAGACATCCATTTAATGCTGATTATCTTGAAAATGAGCTCTCACCCCATTTTTCTTTTCATATTCGGAATCAGTATCAAATTTCACAAATTTCACAAGAAAATCGTAGTTAAAAAAAAGTTTAAATTTTTTTCCAAAAGTAGCCAGTCACCTTAACTTGAAAACAACTCTTCATTGTGCCATCTCCTTGGAATATTCTTGAGTCATTTTGGATTTTTCAAAATAATTCCAATTTTATGCATGTGTCATGAACGAATTAGAAGCTGAGCAGAGCATGTTCAAAGACTTACTTGCATGAGCCCAAGATGATTGACGGGTCAGAAAAACCAAACATCTAGAGAGATGTAATAAAAATAATTGTATTGTATTGTATTGTATTGTAGATTTTGCAACAGAGGGTCACGATGCAATGATTTTTGTTGTGACATAAAACTAATTCCACTAACTTACATTATCAGTCCATGGGTTTTGTCCTGTTCCCTGATGTACTTGTTGTAGGACGCCAGCAGTTAACAAAGCACCAAAAACAAAAATGTCTCACTGCAAATGAAATAAAAATATAAATTAAAAATGGAATAAGTGAAAATATACATAAATGAATAGTATTGTATTGGTGGTGGTCCCACTGTACTCCTGATTGAGAAATGGAAAGGTAAACCTGAAGACCCAACAACAACCTTCTAAGCCACCGAACACTCAAAACAAAACCTCCAAAGCTTAAAAAACCCAATGAAAAAGATTGGGAACCCAAATTCCAAAACTAAAAGAAATGGGAGTTAAAATGAGAGTACTTGAGAGGAGAACACATAAGTTTAAGATGCTGTTGCAAAACTGTCATCCTAGAGTGGGAAGGAGTTAAACAGTCACAGAGTCAAGCAGGAAGGATACAAATGGTTCATTTTAACAAAGACATCAAGGGGAAATGAAAATCAAGACAGACGTCAGAGCATAATACCAGTACTCAACGCTTGGCTACTATCCCCTAGGAGACAAGGACAGTGATAAAGGAATAGTAAAACAAAACTGCAAAGACCCATGAAATCCTGAGTCTGAGCATCAGTAATCACACTAGTGAATAATACTCCCTTTCAGGCTACTATTGGACAAGAACCCAATTAAAACCAGGTGAAAGGACCTTATAACAAACAATAAGAGGGCTGAGTGTAAAAAAAGTCAGTAAAGAAATGGCCTGATGTCAAAAGAACATCTAATAGATCATGCAAAACTAGAGAAAATGAATATTTCTGTGAGAGGGATGCAAATCAAGTGAAAAATGACAAAATAGCTTAATGTGTAGTTCCAAAAAATATTCATACCCCACCACAAAGGGAATTTTTTTTTTGACCCCAACCCTTCCAGAATTTCCTATTTGAAGAAAGATTGATAATCACCCCACTCCTCTGTAATTCCCACGAATACAAGATATATAAACATTTAAATACTCCCTAGAAGTTAGAAATCCTTTGCTAGTTGCAATTAGTTAAAATAAAATTTAGCTACTTGAATGTCATTGATAAATCCTGGTTTTCACTAGCGGCACAAGCACAGTTGCAAGCCAGAGGAGGAGTGCATAGTATCCCACAGTGCTTTGCGAAGATACATTTTCAATATGGCGGGAATTCGTCGTCTTGACTAACACCAACGCGAAAAAAAAATATTAATCTTGCAACGAGGAATGTTTCTACTTTTCTATATTATTGGGCAAGATCTAGAGATAATAATTGATCGTATCTGTAATTTTAGGCTTAATTCGATGAGTTTGGAACGTATGATTTGACATTTTCTTCAGAGTCGGAAGATTTTTTGTTCTTGATAATTTGGTTGATATTTCTCTATGCGTAACTTCTTAATTTGAGGGTCGATCTCACATATTATTTGCGTGCTACTTAGTATGTTATCTTAGCTTTAAAACGAACCTAGTCCGACCCAGATCGACCCACGTTTTCAATAAGAAATGATGCATTATGTTTGACTACTTTTCATGTGTTAGACCTTGCCAACTCTGGTATCTGAGAGTTGTCACGCGAAGCGTTCTCAGTTCACATCGATCGCAATCGACTCTATTCCATTTCTAAGTGTAGAACAAATATGGTTGTTTATTTATTTGTTTTAAACTCTGTTCGTAACATAGACTTTCGTTTTGTGTTTCAAAATAGACCAAGCCCAATCCAACATGACTTGAATGAATTAAATTTCTTACTACGCGAGGTCAACCGGCTTTGACCTTGAGTGGCGGACATCCAAATGTAACTCTCTGTTAAGCTGTTAAAAACACAGCAAACTAAACTTTTAATATTTTCAATGGTTTTTATTTTACTAAATAAAATATCTAAATCCCTAATCTAATCCTTTGTGATGCTTGTTTCCAATTCTGAAGGATCTATTCAACGAACCCTCTTGCTCTACTCGCTTCGCTGACTTGAACACAATGATCAACGTGCGAAGAAAATTGATAATATACTTGCTTTCGCAATGCACTGTGGGATACTATGCACTCCTCCTCTGGTTGCAAGCACAAAACACAAAAAAAAAAAAATACCATTTTCACAACGACACAAGCACAAATGCAAGCACAAGTATTAACATTTTATAATCCTTACGCTTGTGCTTGTGCTTCCACTTGCGTCGTAGTGAAAACCAGGCTTACAGCGCGACGCTCAAAAGTATGACCACATTAAATTTTAATGTATTCGCATATTTCTATGCACAGGATTTTGTATAAATATAAGTACAAATTCAAGTAGCTAAATAATCCCTACAGTGTAAATATAAAATCAAATAAGCCAAATAAACAATACTTTCGCCTACTCAGGGCTTGTGTTGACTCAAATAAACAAATAATGTCTCGTCAATTGTCAAATGTCTCTCCCTGAAGGGGACACGAAGCTTTATGCACCAGTCAAAGTAAAGCCCGACCCCCCCCACCCCGGGATATAGGTGGGGATTGGTTTTGAACAGCGTACCAAAACTGACAAATGCCCCACCACATGGGGAAGATATTTGAGGTCAAAAGCCCCACCCCCTAGGGCGAAAGAGCATGCAACATAACTTGAAAACTAAACAGGGTTTCTATAATGATGACTCACTCCCATTTTTTCTGCGCTTATATCAAAAATACAAAAAAATCAGTATAGAATTCCAATTTTAATGCTTTTTCTTAAATCATGTCAACAATTATTTTGTGGCACAAAGATCGCAGTACCATAAACCATGAGAACTCTTTGCAGGGACAATAGCCGCCATCTTGGATTTTACAAAAACGAATCCCCACCTAATGCCCGACCTCTTTAGGTGGGGACGCCAAAATGTACAAATGCCCCACATGGTCGGGCTCTGAAAACCTGCTAAACTCGTACTAAATCCCCACTAAAGCCCCACATATCCCGGGGTGGGGGGGTCGGGCTTTACTTTGACTGGTGCATTACGTTCAGGACAATTTTATATTCTTTCGAAGCAATTGGGAGCTGCAAAATCCATCCCATTCAATACAAAATATAATATTTAATATAATAAAATGTCAAAATAGCTCAGTCGAGGTCCATAAAATATAGAAAAAAGGTCTTGTTTTGCACACGTGAACAGGCGCTGAGCACTGCATAAATTACGAGCTTACAAATGCCTCAACCGAGAAAAGAAAAAACCGAAAACAAAAACCTAATAGCCCTAAGGGGAACATATACACCTATTTTAACTAACTAGCTAGTAATATAATACTTTTGATAGGTTTTTACCTTTCAAACAGCCAAGTTTTGCTCACATTTCACGCTTTTCCTTCGTCCGCCATGTTTTTTTCTCGCACATATGATGATCGTAAGGCATGATGGGTACCCGTGTACTTGAAGGATGGGAAGGGAATCCAAGGAAACAGGATTTTTGGACTCATTTTCTAATGCATTTTGAAATAATTTAAAGTGAAATAGTATTTAAAGTTTTTGTGTCGCAACTCATAAACTGTATTCAAAATTTATGTGAAATGAATAATTTATTTCTGTGATTGACGTTGGACCCACTCACAAATGCTGCAAAACTCACTTCAGCGAAGTAATTTTTCAAACCATAAAATTAATAATTCTATACAAAAATGTGGGGAAAAATAATGTATGCGGTGGTTAGGATTAATTTCTAAAGCGTTTTAAGATCTTTAGTGAAAAGTGAAGCAGCGCTGTGACGTAGATCTGGTAGATCATGAAGTCGGTTAGACACTCAGGTGTGGATGAATACATTATCTCTGAGTGACGTTGAAGCCACTAAAACGTTGCAAAAGCCTCTTGAGATAAATATTTTTGTTACCCATAAGATTCTTCTTTTTCCACTAAACTCTGATAGATGTCGTGTTTTTTGTACTTCGGACCAATGTTCTAAGGCATTTTGGATACATTAAAAAAGAGTGAACCAGGTTTTCAGGCTTCTGTGACGCAGCTCATAAACTGTGTTCAACATTCATGTGGATGAATAAATCATCTCTGTGATAGACGTTAAAGCCACTAAAATGTTGCAATGTGCACTTCATATGAAATAATATTTTTTCTCTCACAAAACCTTAATTTTCTCCGCCAGTTTATGAGTGTTGCAAAACTCTCTGGTTCGGTCCTCTGGTTCAAATAAACGATTTTTACCCAACAAATTTGGAGCTAAAATATGATAGCTACAGGGCTGTACTTCGGACTAATTTTCTAAGGCATTTTTCGAACGGAAAACTGAACCAACTGTTTTTGAGGCTTTTGTGTTGCAGCTCACAAACTGTGCTCACAATACGCGACTCACGTGGAATGCACTAAGCTGGAGCCATTAAAATGTTGCAAAAATTTCTTGAGATAAATAATTATTTACCCATCAAGTGCTTTGCTTCAATCTTAAATATAATGTTGTTGAAATACGTTAATAACAAAACATAACTTTTGAGGCTTTCAGAGTTAATTTGTATATCGCAGTTTTACATGCTAAACAGGTCTTCTAACATTCTAAAAAGAGAAAACATTCTCTTGATTCTAATTGTTGTTTTTCAAATGTTTTCTGCTTTTTCTCCTAGAACTGAAAAAGTGTTGATTTACTCAGTAGGATGACTAGTCTGCAAGGGACGTCATTCCCCGAAAAAGGGATTCAAAATGTATGGCTTAGAAAAACCAGGAACCTGTTAATCTAGAAAATTTGATCCTTGACGAACAATTACCAAAAACATTTATTAGTTTAAGGGAGGATTAAATGTGTTGCGAGTCTTGTTTTTCAAAGTATTTCTGCTTTTTTAGCAAGAAAAAAAAATGTCTTGATTTAGGATTGATATCTTGTGAGAAGCGTGATTGCGCGCGATCGGGGACTTGAACATTTCTATAATATGTGGCTCAGAAAAAGTTATTAATATGAAATAAATTCTCCTCGATCGGCGATAATGGCGATGGGAGAACTGAATATATTGGGTGTATTGTTTTTCTAATGTTTTCTACTTTTCTTACCTAGAAAAATGGTCTTGATTTGGGATGGATATCTTGTTCAAGCCTGACGTCAAATTGAGGTATAAAACACAAATTATCTCTGTGATTGACGTTGAAGCCACTAAAATGTTACAAAGCTCAGTTCAGATAAATGAATTTTTTTCTCATAGAAAATCTTAATTCTCTTCTCGAATCTAATGACGATTAGTTTTAGAAAAACGCATTCTAATTTTCTAAACCATTTTTGAACTCTTTCGTTAAAGAAAACGCGAGCTTTAGTACTTTTAGTACTTTAGTACTGTAGATGAATAAATTATCTCTGTGATTGACGTTGAAACCATTAAAATGTTGCAAAGCTCACTTCGGATAAATAAATTATTTTCTGATACAAATACTTAATTTTCTTCACTAGTTTAATGACAATTTGTTTTAGATAAATGCATTCTCATTTTGTGAACCTTTCATTTGTCTTCGTAAAAGGAAAGGCAGGTTTAGTACTTTTGACTTGAAGTTTCCAAATTCGTGTGAGATGAATATTATTATCTGTGTTAGTGACGTTCAAGCCACTAAAATGTTGCAAAGTTAAGCTCACTTCATATAAATACATAGCTAATTCAATTAACGTTGTCGCTGAAAAACAATAACAATAATACTATATAGATTATAGCTTTCTTCCTTGTTACGTCTGGGACTGCGGTGATGTACTGTTTTGCAGGCATGACATCTTGTGATCACACTTTTGAGTGTATTCCTATTGATTGAAAATGGATGTTCACAAATACTTAGCTAGCCGGCTATCGATAGCTTCGCTAACGAGCAAGTAAGAAACCTTTGATTTAAAAACTTCTCTGACATGTTACTATCGTGTCTAAGTCATTTTTATGCGATGAGTATGAGTACATTGGAGCCAAACAACAATTCATTTGTAACGTCATGCTGAATATATGCGATCGTGCAATAAAATAATGCTGAACGTCTGCAAGAAAAAAATTAAACAAATAAGCAACAACAACCGTAGAAGAGAAAAAAGAAAAAACATAAACCCAAAACAAGGAAAAAAAAATCTAGGCACGATTGGGTTTGAACTCACGTCCGCGGCGCCGACAGAGATTCAAAAATTTAATTCCACGATGCCATGCCTCATAGTCATCCGCGGAAGCAGAAGCAGCTTCTGCTCTTTGGTCAGTGTACGGATTATGCAGCATAATGTTCTAGCCGAGGCATCAGGGGAGAGACTAGCCGGCCCCCAGGCCATATCTACAGCTAATCCCTTGCACTATTTGCAACGCACGTTGATTTGAAGTGGAAAATAATCTAGTCTATCTGGTGCATTGTTTTTATGGCTATTGTTGTGCTAATTCTTTGAACTCGTGGCCTAGTGGAAAAATCTTCGGCTTCGAACAAGACTATAAGTCAAGCCCGATTGGGCTGGGTTAGTACCTGTATGGGTGACCTCAAACTCATACTTAGTAATTTTTATATGCTTTATTCTATTTGGTAAATATCTTGACTACAGTCTCATTTGCACAGGTTTAGCCTGGTTTAATGGCAAATTGTGCCTAAAGTCAACTGTCAAAGAACATTCAATATTTCAGAGGGCGTCTCTCTAAGAACGGACCACTGCCTCTAGCTCTGTACCAGAAATAGATTTCTCTTTTTTTTTTTTTTCCATCGAAAGTACTATCTATCCTCACTACAGACCTGGACTTAGAATTGTTTTCTAAAGCATTTTGAAATGATTCAAAGAATAAGTGAACTAGTATTTAAAGTGTTTGCGTCGCAGCCCATAAACTCTGTTCAAAATTCATACGAGATGAATGATTTATCTCGGTGATTGACGTTGAAGGCACTAAAATGTCGCAATGCCCACTTGAAATAAGCTTTTTATTCTCATATAAATTCTCTTCACCGATTTAATGACAGTTTGTTTTAGAATTTTTTTTCCACTACCCTAATTCTAATCCTAAACCACTTTTGAACTCTTTCGTTAAAGAAAACGCGAGCTTTAGTACTTTTAGTACTTTAGTACTGTAGATGAATAAATTATCTCTGTGATTGACGTTGAAGCCACTAAAATGTTGCAAAGCTCACTTCGGATAAATTTTTTTTTTCTCACAGAAAATCTTAATTTTTTTCACTAGTTTAATGACAATTAGTTTTAGAAAAATGCATTCTTATTTTGTGAACAAATGTTTTTACACTTCGTAAAAGAAAACGCAGATTTAGTACTTTTGACTTGAAGCTTGTAGGATGAATAAATGATCTCTGTGTGTGACGTTCAAACCACTAAAATGTCGTAATGCTAACTTGAGATAAATGAATTTTTTTCCATTGAAAATCTTAATTCTCTCTTCTTGTTTATAGACAACTAGTTTTACAAAAGTAAATTAGAATTCTCTAAACCATTTCTATAATCTTTCGAGTAACAAAACGCGAGTTTTAGTACTTTTGACATTGAGCTCATGAATTCGGTTCAACATTCATGTGGATGAATAAATGATCTCTGTGATTGACGTTGAAGCCACTAAAATGTTGCAAAGCTCACTTCGGTTAAATAAATTATTTTCTGATACAAAATCTTAATTTTCTTCACTAGTTTAATGTCAATTTGTTTTACATAAATGCATTCTAATTTTGTGAACCTTTTTTTTTCCTGTTCGTAAAATGAAACGCAGGTTTAGTACTTTTGACTTGAATCTTCAAAATTCGTGTGAGATGAATAATATTATCTGTGTTAGTGACGTTGAAGCCACTAAAATGTCGCAAAGCTCACTTCATATAAATACATAGCTAATTCAATTAACGTTGTCGCTGAAAAAAGCCTAAAGCCTTTTAAAGGCCATTTTAATGAAAGTTTGTTTGAGAAAATGCACACTCATATTCTGAACCATTTCTTTACTTTTTCGAAAAATAAACTTTTGTACTTTTGACTTGAAGCTTCGAGCAACAATTTCCCTATTTCACTGATGACGTCACAGCTTGTTTACATGCCGAAAAGAATAATGATACTAATTTAGGCTATATCTTCTTTCGTTCGGCATATTTAGTGTTATATTTAGCTGCTCTCACTTTCCAGTTTATCACAAACCGCATTTTATTGTGATTCAATTTGTTGTGCTGCTATTTTGCCCACTAGCTCTGGCCACCTACGAAGTTCTACCTAATTATTCAAATACGAAGGAGAACGTTTGAGTGTAAAATCTTTATTTATCATATAACATCAGAAATAACAATATTAAACATTCTCTTAATCACTACTTAGATTATAGCTTTCTTCCTTGTTACGTCTGGGACTGCGGTGATGTACTGTTTTGCAGGCATGACATCTTGTGATCACACTTTAGAGTAAATTCTTATTGATTGAAAATGGATGTTCACAAATACTTAGCTAGCCGGCTATCGATAGCTTCGCTAACGAGCAAGTAAGAAACCTTTGATTTAAAAACTTCTCTGACATGTTACTATCGTGTCTAAGTCATTTTCATGCGATGAGTATGAGTACATTGGAGCCAAACGACAGTTCATTTGTAACGTCATGCTTATGCATGAGTCGATGTAAAACCAGAGATCATTTCATCTACAGTACTAAAGTACTAAAAGTACTAAAGCTCGCGTTTTCTTTAACGAAAAAGTTCAAAAATGGTTTAGAAAATTAGAATGCGTTTTTCTAAAACTAATTGTCATTAGATTCGAGAAGAGAATTAAGATTTTCTATGAGAAAAAAATTCATTTATCTGAACTGAGCTTTGTAAATATTTTAGTGGCTTCAATGTCAATTCTCAGAGATAATTTGTGTTTTATACCTCAATTCAGTGACGTCAGGCTTGAACAAGATATCCATCCCAAATCAAGACAATTTTTCTAGGTAAGAAAAGTAGAAAACATTAGAAAAACAAGACACCCAATATATTCAGTCCTCCCATCGCCATTATCGCCGATCGAGGAGAATTTATTTCATATTAATAACTTTTTCTGAGCCACATATTATAGAAAGTTTCAAGTCCCCGATCCCGCGCAATCACGCTTCTCACAAGATATCAATCTTGAAAAACAAGACTCGCAACACATTTAATCCTCCCTTAAACTAATTAAATGCTTTTGGTAATTGTTCGTCAAGGATCCAATTTTCAAGATTAACAGGTTCCTGGTTTTTCTAAGCCATACATTTAGAAAGGTTTTTAATCCCTTTTCGGGGCATGACGTCCCTTGCAGACTAGTCATCCTACTGAGTAAATCAACACTTTTTCAGTTCTAGGAGAAAAAGCAGAAAACATTTGAAAAACAACAATTAGAATCAAGAGAATGTTTTCTCGGCTTTTTAGAATGTTAGAAGACCTGTTTAGCATGTAAAACCGCGATATACAAATTAACTGTAAAAGCGTCAAAAGTTATATTTTGTTATTAAGGTATTTCAACAACATTATATTTAAAATTGAAGCAAAGCACTAATTATTTATCTGAAGAAATTTTTGCAACATTTTAATGGCTCCAGCTTAGTGCATTTCACGTGAGTCGCGTATTTTGTCGCGTATTTTTACAGTTTATGAGCTGCAACACGAAAGCCTCAAAAACAGCTGGTTCAGTTTTCCGTTCTAAAAATGCTTTAAAAATTAGTCCGAAGTACAGCACGGTAGCTATCATATTTTAGAAAAAACCTACTAATGGTCTATCACCAATCGAGCCCTGTGATTGGCTGAGCTACTAGGGGTCTATTAGTGATAGACCTCTAGTAGCGAAAAGCGCCGGTTTTGAAAACCAAAAAATATATATTTAAAGCCAAATCCAAAACTTTTTGCATCCTTTTATTGGACCGATTAGTAGGTTTTTACTAAAACAATTAGACCTCTCGCCCTCATAGCCTACGAATCAATAGCCCATTCGGCCTTCGGCCTCATGGGCTATTGTCTCGTAGACCATTCGGACTCGAGGACTAATTGTTAATTAGTTCAAAATTTGTTGGGTAAAAAATTCGTTTATTTGAACCAGAGGACCGAACCAGAGAGTTTTGCAACACTTATAAACTGGCGGAGAAAATTAAGGTTTTGTGAGAGAAAAAATATAATTTCATCTGAAGTGCACATTGCAACATTTTAGTGGCTTTAACGTCTATCATAGAGATAATTTATTCATCCACATGAATGTTGAACACAGTTTATGAGCTGCGTCACAGAAGCCTGAAAACCTGGTTCACTCTTTTTTAATGTATCCAAAATGCCTTAGAACATTAGTCCGAAGTACAACAAACACGACATCTATCAGAGTTTAGTTGAAAAAGAAGAATCTTATGGGTAACAAAAATATTTCTCTCAAGCGGCTTTTGCAACGTTTTAGTGGCTTCAACGTCACTCAGAGATAATGTATTCATCCACACCTGAGTGTCTAACCGACTTCATGATCTACCAGATCTACGTCACAGCGCTGATTCACTTTTCTCTAAAGATTACAAAATGCTTTGAAAATTAATCCTAACTACCGCATACATTGTTTTTTCCCACATTTTTGTATAGAATGAATAATTTTATGGTTTGAAAAATTACTTCTCTGAAGTGAGTTTTGCAGCATTTGTGAGTGGGTCCAACGTCAATCACAGAGATAAATTATTCGTCTCACATAAATTTTGAACAGAGTTTATGAGTTGCGACACAAAACCTTTAAATACTAGTTCACTTATTCTTTAAATTATGTCAAAATGCTTTATTACATGAGTCCAAAAATCCTGTTTCCTTGGATTCCCTTCCCATCCTTCAAGTACACGGGTACCCATCATGCCTTACGATCATCATATGTGCGAGAAAAAAACATGGCGGACGAAGGAAAAGCGTGAAATGTGAGCAAAACTTGGCTGTTTGAAAGGTAAAAACCTATCAAAAGTATTATATTACTAGCTAGTTAGTTAAAATAGGTGTATATGTTCCCCTCAGAGCTATTAGTTTTTTGTTTTCGGTTTTTGTTTTGCTCGTTTGAGGCATTTGTAAACTCGTAATTTATGCAGTGCTCAGCGCCTGTTCATGTGTGCAAAACAAGACCTTTTTTCTATGTTTTATGGACCTCGACTGAGCTATTTTGACATTTTATTATATTAATTATTATGTTTTTTATTAAATGCAACGGATTTTGGAGCTCCCAATTGCTTCGAAAGAATATAAATTGTCCTGAACGTAAAGCTTCGTGTCCCCTTCAGGGAGAGACATGTGACAAGGGACGGGACATTATTTGTTTATTTGAGTCAACACAAGCCCTGAGTAGGCGAAAGTATTGTTTATTTGGCTTATTTGATTTTATATTTACACTGTAGGGATTATTTAGCTACTTGAATTTGTACTATTTTCCAGCAGCAATTGAATTTGTTTTTTTTTATATTGTGTAGTTCCAAAAAATATCCAAAAAAATTCAAACATTTAAGCCTGGTTTTCACTACGACGCAAGTGGAAGCACAAGCACAAGCGTAAGGATTATAAGATGTTGATACTTGTGCTTGCATTTGTGCTTGTGTCGTTGTGAAAATGGTATTTTTTTGTGTGTTTTGTGCTTGCAACTGTGCTTGCGCCACTAGTGAAAACCAGGATTTATCAATGACATTCAAGTATCTAAATTCTATTTTAACTAATTACAACTAGCAAAGGATTTCTAACTTCTAGGGAGTATTTAAATGTTTATATATCTTGTATTCGTGGGAATTACAAAAGAGTTGGGTGATCATCAATCTGTCTTCAAATAAGAAATTCTGGAAGGGTGGGAGTCCCGGGGGGGGGACTCGGAGGTCGAAGGGACGGGGATGCTCGCAGTCCCTTTTAGGGGTTGAAATCGAGGTTTCGGTCCCGCTTAGGGTCTTATGAACGAGAATGCCCACCAACTGAGTTTTGTGGTCCCTTTTAGGGGTTTTAAAATAACAGTTAACGATTTGTGTATCACGACGTCGTCATAAACTCATACGAGCAGACGGCGTTTGATGTTAATAAATTAAATCGAGAAACCCAGCCTTGGATACGTTTTTGCTTGGTCCCTCTTAGGGGTAGAATTTTATCCCTGCCACGCCCATAAACTGACAACACAGGTCCCTTTTAGGGTCCATTTTTAAGATTTTCGGTGAGCATCCCCACCCTCTTTCAATAGGGAGAGTCCCCCCCCCCGGGGTGGGGGTTAGCCTGCATAGCAGGCCTTCGCGAGAGGAGAAGTGATAGGGAGGAGAAGGGAAGGAAGGAGGGCCTGTAGATAAACCCTGCTTTTTAGCCTGCAATCGGTTCAAAATGTGTATGTAGAATATGATTGGTAGATCGTGCATGCTGACAACAAGAGATGTTAACAGTGACAAGAGGTCACATCTAAAAATAAATGTTTATTGATCTCTTTCTTCAGTTTTTTGGTAGAGACGTCATAGAAAATAGTTTTTTTTGTAAAAACATCTTCGAAGAGTCCACATATGGCAATAAATTGTAATGCTAGGATCCTAGTTATGTTATCTTTGTTTATTGAGTGCCATCTCGTTGAATTCGTAAAGTCAAAGATTTAATCAAACAGGACACCTTGTTTGTCTGAGGTGAATCTAACTTTATATCTGTAAACATCGATACATCCACATGTTCCTCTATCATAAGGGAAAGTTTGCATATTTATTAGAGAACCTTCATGAAATAGCAATGTCACTGCAAGGAAAATTTATATACACCATGAAAATATGCTAACTGTGTTTGCCGTTAAGTTATTTGACATCAACATTGTCTGTATTCAAGCAAAACTGACAGATTTTTTCTTTGAGGTGCCTTGAAAAATTCTGTGCTGAAGATTTTATTACCTTGCTAAATTTACAAAGTGGGTTTTAGATTGTATTTACAAACTCTGCAATAATCATCTGGATACTTTCTTTGTCTCTTTGACCCATGTCATGTTTATAGTATTGGCTGATTGTTCCCTTCATATCACATTTCATCCCGTTAATTTTATTTGGTCGATTTTGACATTGACATATAACAGAAAACTTGTTCAAAGTTAATTAGGGGGCAAAAAAGGGGGGGTTGTCTGCAGGCCCTCCTTCCTTCCCTTCTCCTCCCCAGCAATCCTCCTCTCGCAAGGGCTTGCTACGCAGGCCACGTGAGGGTCAATAATGTTCTTTTGACATCTTAGGCTGTTTCTTTACTGACTTTGTTTTACACTCAGCCCTCTTATTGTTTGTTATAAGGTCCTTTCACCTGGTTTTAATTGGGTTCTTGTCCAATAGTATCCTGAAAGGGAGTATTATTCACTAGTGTGATTACTGATGCTCAGACTCAGGATTTCATGGGTCTTTGCAGTTTTGTTTTACTATTCATTTATGTATATTTTCACTTATTCCATTTTTAATTTATATTTTTATTTCATTTGCAGTGAGACATTTTTGTTTTTGGTGTTTGTTAACTGCTGGCATCCTACAACAAGTACGTCAGGGAACAGGACAAAACCCATGGACTGATAATGTAAGTTAGTGGAATTAGTTTGATGTCATGACAAAGATCCTTGCATCGTGACACACATGTTGGGTTTTTCTGACCCGTCGATCATCTTGGGCTCATGCAAATAAGTCTTTGAACATGCTCTGCTCAGCTTCTAATTCCTCCATGACACATGCATAAAATTGGAATCTTTTTTCAAAAATCCAAAATGACTCAAGAATATTCCAAGGAGTTGCAACAAGGAAGAGTTGTTTTCAAGTTAAGGTGACTGCCTACTTTTGAAAAAAAATTAAAACTTTTTTTTAACTACAATTTTCTTAAGTGAAATTTAATACTGATTCCGAATATGAAAATAAATGGTGTGCCCGAGCTTGTTTTCAATATAATCAGCATTTAATTGATGCCTACACGCAAGTTTTCTTAGCAAAAATTGTGCAACTGGCAGTGTTCAGAAAAAAAATTACAACTCATAAGATGATAGTTCTTTGCAGACATTATGATGCACAAATGCCAGCTAGTGAATTTTTCTACAATACTCCAGTTTCACATTCGGTGGAAACCGCTGTTTTTGAAGAACACAGACTCATTTGCACAGGCTTAGCCTCGTTTATAAGTCATCTATTCAAACACACCATTAAAAGTCCGTGGGATTGGTATTATTCAACTTGCACATTCTTTACATTA
Organism: Anthopleura sola; assembly: GCA_023349425.1. Taxonomy (NCBI): domain Eukaryota; kingdom Metazoa; phylum Cnidaria; class Anthozoa; order Actiniaria; family Actiniidae; genus Anthopleura; species Anthopleura sola. The sequence continues at coordinate 23,690,901 of JALHLI010000001.1, forward strand.
CAGTTGGCTGTTGCTAATGATTTGCAAAAGTCAACCGTAATGTAAAGAATGTGTAAGTTGGACAATACCAATGTTTTGAAATCCCACGGACTTTTAATAACGTCGTTGAATAGCTGACTTATAAATGAGGCTAAGCCTGTGCAAATGAGTCTGTGGTCTTCAAAAACAGCGGTTTCCATCGAATGTGAAACTGGTGTATACTACATCCATGGATATTTTTGAATAAAAGACAAAGAAATACATCCATTTGTCTTATTTAGCCCTTTCAGTGCTCTCAAAAATCTCACAAATTGAAAAGAAAATTCCTACAAAATTCCTACAAAATTCCTACAGGAAGAAGACTTGAAAACAACTCTCCGTCTCAACTCTTTCAAACATCCTCAAGTCATTTTAGATTTTCAAAAAAACATGTGTGATGGCCAAGGTTGAGCGAGCATGCATAGACTAATTAGCATAAGCCCAAGGATCAGATCGAAAAATCCAATCAATATTGTTTGTCAGTGGGTCACGATGCAACTATTTTCTTGTTACTTTTTTTGCTGGTTGAGCCATTTGTATTGTACAGTGGTCAGCACTTGTACATGTGCTCAAAGCAAGACCTCTTTCTATATTTTATCAACCTTGACTGTGCTATTTTGTCTTTTAATTATATTAAGTATTATTTGGAAGTTTTACACTTTCCCCTTTTATCGTACACCAAACATGAATATGGCCACCATCTCATCATAATATTATTTTGAACTTTGATTCCTGGGCATTTTTGAGGTTTTTCAGTATTTTTCTGGACCCAAATGTTTTGCAAGCCTTATCAAAACGATATTTGAAGTTTGGATTGACAAAGTCAGTTTTTATGCAAATGAGGGAAGAAGTTTAGTTGAGGTGTGATAAGTCCATTTCATCAGTAGTACTAAGTTGTGTGTGTTTGGCATATCACCATGGTAACGTGACTGCTTTGATGGCTGCCCTAAAACTGTCTGATCAATGTGTCAGCACCAAATAATACCTGGTGCAACTTGAATCTTACAGTACAGCCTAAATGTCAGTAGACCAGTTTTTTTGACAACTAAACCTGATCTCCACAATAATCAATAATTATGTGCTATCACTGGATCTCCTCTCACCAACTGTCTTGTCTGAATTCCCTTTGCTACTTCCAGGGCTCAAAATAATGCCCGGTCAATGGTCAGTGTCTGACCAAATTTGGTACTTGACCAGTCAAATATGGTTTTGAATGAACATGTTTGCTGTCCTTTCCACAGTGAAAATTATGAATTTAATGAAGATTACCAACTTATACTGTCCCCTATAGTAGTGATCAATGCTCCATAGCCCTGATCAACTGTCCCTAGCTGTTATCAACTGTCCCTAGTTGTGATCACTTGTCCCTAGCTGTGATCAACTGTCCATAGCCCTGATCAACTGTCCCTAGCCCTGATCAACTGTCCCTAGCCCTGATCAACTGTCCCTAGCCCTGATCAACTGTCCCTAGCCCTGTTCAACTGTCACTAGCCCTGTTCAACTGTCCCTAGCCCTGATCAACTGTCCCTAGCCCTGATCAACTGTCCCTAGCCCTGATCAACTGTCCCTAGCCATGATCAACTGATTCTAACCCTGATCAACTGTCCCTAGGTGTGATCAACTATCCCTAATTGTGATCAACTATCCCTAGCTGTGATCAACTGTCCATAGCCCTGATCAACTGTCCCTAGCCCTGATCAACTGTCCCTAGCCCTGATCAACTGTCCCTAGCCCTGATCAACTGTCCCTAGCCCTGATCAACTGTCACTAGCCCTGTTCAACTGTCCCTAGCTGTGATTAACTGCCCCTAGCCCCGATCAACTGTCCCTACCTGTGATCATCTGTCCCTAGTTGTGATCAACTGTCCCTGGTTGTGATCAACTGTCCCTAGCTGTGATCAACTGTCCCTAGTTGTGATCAACGGTTCATAGCCCTGATCAACTGTCCCTAGCCCTGATCAACTGTCACTAGCCCTGATCAACTGTCCCTAGCACTGATCAATGGTCCGTAGCCCCGATCAACTGTCCCTAGCTGTGATCATCTGTCCCTAGTTGTGATCAACTGTCCCTAGCACTGATCAATGGTCCGTAGCCCTGATCAACTGTCCCTATCTGTGATCATCTGTCCCTAGTTGTGATCAACTGTCCCTAGTTGTGATCAACTGTCCCTAGCACTGATCAATGGTCCGTAGCCCTGATCAACTGTCCCTACCTGTGATCATCTGTCCCTAGTTGTGATCAACTGTCCCTAGCACTGATCAATGGTCCGTAGCCCTGATCAACTGTCCCTACCTGTGATCATCTGTCCCTAGTTGTGATCATCTGTCCCTAGTTGTGATCAACTGTCCCTAGTTGTGATCAACTGTCCATAGTTGTGATCAACTGTCCCTAGCCCTGATCAACTGTCATTAGCCCTGACCAACTGTCCCTTGCCCTGATCAACTGTCCCTAGTTGTGATCACTTGTCCCTAGTTGTGATCAACTTTCCCTAGTTGTGATCAACTGTCCCTAGCTGTGATCAACTGTCCCTAATTGTGATCAACGGTTCATAGCCCTGATCAACTCTCCCTAGCCCTGATCAACTGTCACTAGCCCTGATCAACTGTCCCTAGCTGTGATCAACTGCCCATAGCCCCGATCAACTGTCCCTAGCTGTGATCATCTTTCCCTAGTTGTGATCAACTGTCCCTAGCTGTGATCATCTTTCCCTAGTTGTGATCAACTGTCCCTAGCCCTGATCAACTCTCCATAGTTGTGATCAACTGTCCCTAGTTGTGATCAACTGTCCATAGTTGTGATCAACTGTCCCTAGCTGTGATCAACTGTCCCTAGCCCTGATCAACTGTCCATAGTTGTAATCAACTGTCCCTAGCCCTGATCAACTGTCACTAGCCCTGATCAACTGTCCCTAGCCATGATCAACTGATTCTAACCCTGATCAACTGTCCCTAGGTGTGATCAACTATCCCTAATTGTGATCAACTATCCCTAGCTGTGATCAACTGTCCATAGTTGTAATCAACTGTCCCTAGCCCTGATCAACTGTCCCTAGCCCTGATCAACTGTCACTAGCCCTGATCAACTGTCCCTAGCCCTGATCAACTGCCCCTAGCCCTGATCAACTGCCCCTAGCCCTGATCAACTGATTCTAGCCCCGATCAACTGTCCCTTGCTGTGATCATGTGTCCCTAGCCCTGAGCAACTTTCCCTGAGCAACTGTACTTTTAAACATACCCATTTTTTTGCTTGGTCTTCCTGATGCATTTTTTTTAATTAGTTTTTATTGCTAATAATTAATGGTGGCCATATTCAAGTTCAGTCAATAAAATTCATACCAACCAATGTATGAAAATGTCAAAGCAAACACAATTTGAAATCATTGTTTTTTGGTGATGAAACAAAATTGGAAGGGTTGATCTGTAAGATATAAATAACTATTCATTCATGTATTTTTTTCCATTTTTAATTTTGATTTTTCTTTCATTTTCAGTGAGACACTTTTGGAAATATTAATTGCTGGCATGCTACAACAAGTACATTGATCTGATCAAGGAACAGGACCAGCCATGGATTGATTAAGGTCATATGAGTAATGTTTTGTTGTGCAATATGAATTCCATACTTTTATGCATGAGAGCTATCTAGAATTGGCAAGCTATTGAAAAAGTTAATTGGTTTTCCAGGTTTTATCAAAGTACAAATTATCTTGCCACCAAAATATCGAGAAATTAATTCGTTGGTGTCGAAAGCAAAGCTCTTGTATAAAAATAATGTTTGTGACATTGTGTCATTTGTGTAATTCATGGTTCCAATTCCAATTATCATGAACCAATGCATTTGTTTTCCAAGTGGAATTAAAATCTTTTTTCACAAACAACTATTAGATATCCATACTCAAGGGTGCTATGCAGAGTGCAAGAATCTTTTCTTGTATTTTCAAAACCTTCCACAAAATATAATTCTATTGATGCAATCAAAGTTTTCAATTCTGAGATATTCAGGCGAAACAAATTGAGCATGTGTGACATAGCAACAGTAACTAAGGGGGGTTGGAACCATGAATCGCATTACATCATAAGATAACTTGAACAGGAGAGAAAATATGTATGGGAAATATGTGAATCAAAAACTGTAGTCCTCTGTGGTAATAAGGAAAACTTAAAAATTGGCATATTTTAAACCAAAATTATTGACATGACTTCACCCAGGTAAACAAAAGGGTCAGCGTGACTCCAAAAATCTGGGCAGGAAAGTTTCCATTTTTTTTAAATGTTTTTGCTGGATGAGAATTAGTGAAGTTTATTTTATCAAACCTTCAGTATGGGTGTGTGTGACATGCATGTTGAAAAAAGAGTGGTAAGATAAAGTCTGGGGCACATTTTATTGTCTCCATCATTGTATAAAATGAGATGAAAATATTAAGCTTTGACTAACAAAAAGCATAAGTGAAACATAGATATAAAAAAGGATTCCTAATACTGGCAGGCAATCATATTTTCAACCATAGGAAAATTGTAATTGGAAATGATTTGGAAAAACATATGACATCTGACACTCAATAAACAAAGAAAAGAAGCCAATTTAATTATTTGCTGCTGGGCTAGATAGAATACCAATTGCTTGCTGTCATATGAAAGATTTTGAAGTTCAACAAATTACAAAATTTGCTCGTTGTTTACATTAGGTTTAAGTTGTCAGATTTTGGTTTAGTCTTTGGTATCACGATTAGGATCCTGTAGATATGTTTGTAGGACATTTCAACAATGTTTCTTGTCGTAGAAAGAAAGTCTTTTTTATTTTTATAAGTTGTACGAAATAGTTTCTCTGGGAATGATTCTAGTGGATTTCTGTACTGCCCTGATTGTGGGACACAGAGTCGTACATATAATATTTGACTTTGTCGCAAATAGAATTTTGCTTCTATTTACTGAACATGTTAGTTCTCAACAGTTCTGTCAAAAATCTTGCATAACTAGAGGTTCATTTGAAAAAGACAATGATTTTGGGCAGGTGATTCCCCCCTTTCCTCTGCTCCAGTCTTCCCCATTATCAAGCAGAATCAACCAGGAATGCAGGCATCATTTAGTAAGGCTCTTGAAGATCTAATTAGAATTTAGAAGGTGAGAATTTAGAAGGGAGAAAAACTGGAGAAGCCAGAGAAAAACTTGAGGCACAGAAGAGAACCAACAATTGATCTTACTCGCATAAGACACAGAGTCTGGGGATCATACCCAAGTTTCATGGTGAGATGTGAGCACTCTCACCACTACACCACCCATGTTTGCCAAATAAACATATAAACACTGGAAACAGAGTCGGCATGTTTTATGTTATCAGGGAGATTGTTCCAAAGTACAGGTGTGATTATTGCAATAGGACCTAATTACAACCTCAAACTATTTGATATCATCTAAAAGTGACAACATTAGAACATTATTTTTGGCCATTTTTATCCAAACCAAAATGAAAATCATTTTTTACTTTCGTACTTATGTGTATTCATTCATAGGTGATTTGTTTGGACCTGTAGAATAGGACTAATCACTTGCGTGTAATGAAATTTCCTGTCAGATAATTGGCTGCATTGATTTGATCAATTCTGTCTGGTTGATGATTCATGAACTATCAACTAACATACTATCTCCCCACATTCAACTTGCAATAGCAGATATTATGGATGTATGAATACCTTATTGTGGTCTCAACTGTAATAACAGCCATTGAAATGCTCTTTGACCAGTTTTATGCTTATTCATTTGATTTCTGCTTTCTAGGAAAATCCTACAAATGGTAAACAACATTCAAAGGTACTTGGGAAGTAGTTTGAGCTAAGCAATCATCAGTTGAGCAGATTTCATTTGAATGAAAAATAATGGTGTGTACTGTATCATTATCATTGGATTGCTAACCTTAGAGGGTTCCAGTTGCTATAGAAATTGTACATTTTTACACAAAAATTGGCAGCAAATGGGTTTCAAGATTTTTGATGAATTCCACGACTCATTCTAGATGTACTTCGGTTTAAAGAATTTTGGCCCCACAGAAAAATACTGGGACCTCTCTAACTACACATGCATGTCCAAGTAACTAAGCACACATGTACCCGTAACAGGATATCAAAATTGAAGTGCATTCCCCTAATGCTCAGGCATATCTGTCACTGTCATGGGTTGGTCCACTACATTATTTTTCACCGTCATATGAAATCTGCTCTTGCTAACAGTAATGATAGTTTCCTATTAGTAGCAATTGTGGTACAAGTACTATCTAAAATTGTGGCAGTTTGTGGTACTATCACTAAGAATGCATCACAGATCAGCACCATGCAAAAATGGTTACGTAACAGTATTCATTCACCAGGGTCTTTTGGGGATATGTTCCAATAGCAAATTATCCTGTTGTAAGCTTTCTTTGTTGTCAGTTGTCAATATAGCTATGCAAGGTTGCAGTATTTTCCAAAATGACATAGCAGGAAACATTCATTATAGAAGATGAAACATGCTTTCTTTGAATTTGGTAGTATAAAAGCTCAGATAAAGACTGTAAATGTACATGCATCAAACTAACATCCCATCAACACGCTACTGACACAAGTGTTACACCAGTCTACCAACAGTCTACATCCCACCAACTTGCACCAACAACCAACCAGTTGCACTGTGACAATAGAGTGACATCTTGACAGCTCTCTTATTGAGCACAACATTCTACACACACTGCAATTTTGTGCTTTAACTATTGCTACTACACATTTGTAGTCTTTGTCTGAACTTTTAATCTAGCTTTAATGTAGTTACTGATACTTGGTATTGCACATAGTAATTGTTCACATTATGCTCAACTTTTGTATACTAACACCTATCTACAGCAAAATACTTTCCTCTGGGTTACTTCTAGATTCAATCAATACAGGATACAGGTAAATCATAATGGGATAAAAGGTGTAATAGCAAATATATATTTTTCTCACTTGTTTCAAGTAGTTTTATAAAAGTTCTTAAAAATCTCACGAAAAGATTCATAATCCTTTAGTCCAATTGTAGCACCCATACACATCACATGCTTGGACCTTTATACCCAATTAAGTCTTCTTCATTAGTATTCAAATGATCTTTATATAAAGACACCTGTGTCTTTTATGTAAAGAATACTAATGAGGATGACTTTATTAGAAATAAAGGTGCATCCAAGTTTAGATTGAAACCTCATCAAGGTCAGAATCACATACAATTTCTGACAACCCACTAAATCACATCAACTAGTGCTGTGGTCTTGACTTGGGCATGCTACCTTCAACACATGGGAGTCTCTTTTGAACTGATTGGGCATGACAGTGATGTACAAACCTCTTTTGTGGTGTGTATGGTTGCTCTAATTAGACCAAAGTTTTTTGAGTTTTTTAGATCGTTTTTTATGAGATCTGAAACAACTTGGCTATGCCTTGTGTTTTTATACCTGATAAAACACTCCTACTCCTTTATTAAACACTACATAACCCCCCTTAAAAATTGTGAGTTTATAATAAACAATTAAAGAGGCGAAACAGATAGAAAATGAATCAAAATTATAACACTTCATATAAAAGTTGATCTTGCAGCTCTTCCACTTTTTCTCTCTTTCTGCTAAAGTATTTTCTTTGTTTTATGCTGTCATTTGGCTGTAGGTTTGCCACATTTTCTGTTTAGTAACCTAGTCAGAAGTTTCATTTCACAATATGAGAAAGAATAGCATGTCCACTTCATGCTTCCCTGTGAATCTGGGATGTCAGTCAAAGAATTACTGTACAACAAAGACTGTAAAATAAGAACTGGGTGTTGATTTGACAAGAAGTGGTTTAGTCATGGGAACAAGATGCACTCAAATTGCCAAGTTGTCAAAGTTCTCAGGGATCAGAAAGTGCAGCTGAAGGAAGCATTTTGGAAGGACCTTGTGATGTGACTGGCAAATGTACATCCGAAGACAAGTGTGGACCAACATTCTATTCCCATTACCTGTATTGTGTGTGGTGTTTCCAGGAACAGGAAAAGCATCCAACGTACAGCAAGACTAGTGAAAGATTAAAGTAATGGGCCTGCAAAGTTATCTAAATCCAGAGAGAAATGAAAACCATCTCAGTCTCCATTACTGCTGAAGAACTGATGAAGGGACTGGCAAAGGTACATTAAGAGGAGAATGGCAACCAGCATTTCTATATTTGTATGGTGTTTCCAGGAGCAGGAACAGCAGATGACAACACTGCTATTGAAGAATTTGATAAAGTATTTGACCATTCAGGAAGAACAGGAATTCCATCCCTATTGCTCACATGAAGTTTACATGAACATGAAGAGCAGCTGACAACACCACTGTTGGAGGCTAAGATTAGATGATTGGCAAACCTATATCCAGAGATCAGTGAAGACCATATCTATTCCCATTATTTGTATGGTGTTTCCTGGAGCAGGAAGAGAAGCTGACAACACCACTGTTGTATGTTCTGATAAAGTGACTAGCCAATGTCAATCTAGAAAACAGTGAATACCATTTCTATTCTCTACTAAGTGTTTGGTATTTCCAGTAACAGGAAGAGCAATTGAATTAGCTGCTGCTGGAGGATATGATAATGTGACTGACAAGTCCTAATACAACACAGAACCCTCTGAGTGGTGGCAGGACAAGGCCCACAACTACATTACGTCCAACATCACTCTTCATTACATCCAACACCCAGTAACATACAGAAGTTTTCTTGGAAAACCAATGAACTATTTAATATTGAAGTTAATTACAATGACATAAAGCACTGCCATTAACCATGACCATCCTGTCTGATTCAGAGACCAAAGGAAGATGATAGCCATCCCTGATTTGTCATAATATTACTGATGGTCCCCAATATGATGTCAAAACAATGAAGCAAGTACCGGTAGCCTACAAAGGCAAAGATGGTGTAGCATTATGGTACTCACCTGTCACCAGCCTCTAAGACAAAGACACTATTGCAAAAGGCCCCTTCTGCCTCAATGCTAACCTACAGTATAAGGTAGAGTGCAAAGACCCACTGGAGACCCACTGTTGGGCTGTTATACCATCCTCATTTCAAGTACTTCCAAGTACCACAACATTGCTTTCTATTCCTTTCCTTTTGTTTCCTTCCTCAAGCTGATATATCTTGTTAAGGGATGTTAATACCTAGCAGGATAAAAAAAAATATTATGGAAGTTTCCATACTTTCACTTTTCTTGTTGGCTAAGATAATATAATATAGAAATAGCACCAGATTTAAAAGTATAAACTTTATTGCAAAATCATCGACAGGTTTAAAACATAGAACATAGAAGCTGAGACTGAAATAGTACATGAGAAGTATGTTAATTAGATGTATCTAGTGATACAACTCTGGAAATGTTCATAATTTGTTGCATTGACAGAAAGCATGGAGACATTTGACACGTTTCACATCAACTGTGTATTTCAAATAAATACAGAGAATAATTACGTCATGTCCCAAAATACCTTTCAGTCTCAGCTTTTATATTCTATGTTTTGAACCCAACAATAATTTTGCCAATGAATGTGTATTATAAGTATAAGAAATCGCATGGCCTTGAGTACAATTTGGAAAGCAATAGGTACGAGTAATGTTTACTATATGTTGGCTATTAATTCCAAATTGTATGAGAAGGTTGTGTGATTTTGTATTTATAGTTCACTGAACAAAATTTCATAATGACGAGTATGTCAAAGCCTTCATCTGTCTCTGGCCGATTTTCTTCCACAAATTCTAATTAAGGACACTCAAATTTGCCAATGTTGGCTGTGTTTAGCAGTGTTTCCATAGGGACTTAATTGATACCCCTATGGAGTACCTACTGTATTAAAGCTCTAATTGTACTGTCTCGACCAGTCAGAATCAAGAAATTTTGTTCACTGTACTATAATGATATTTACACCAAATTTAAAAAAAATGTTGTATGGTTGAAGAGTTTCAATCATCAAAGCTGAGGCCAAATAGTGTTCTGGGTAAACAGTCAGTGAGGATAATATTATACATATTACAGTTTTGCAGCTATTGAACAAGCAAAGCATTCACTCTTTGTGAATGTGTATGTATGTAAACACACTCAAAATACCCAGGATATTGACTACCAAGAAAACCTCTTGGTCTTAAGCTTTGATGATCTAACCTTTTCAACCTGACAACATAGTTTTTAATTTGGTATGCAGCTATTTAAAAAAAAAAACGTTGAATACTGAATACTGCATACTAAATAGTGTACTCCAAAGCCAAAGGGCATTGTGGGTAAATCATAAATCTGAAATAAAAAATAAATGCACGCCATTTGCTACTAAATTGTTTCGGATGGAATGCACTAAAAATAAAATAAATAATTATTATTTATTTTACTTTAGACAATATTACATGACCCAAAATGCATTTTGGTCTTGGAATGCACTATTCAGTATGCAGTATTCAGTATTCAACGCTTTTTGAAATAGCTTATATATGTCGTGTTAAAATTGTTGAACATATTTTATGAATTTTGAATGCAATTAATGTTAAAATGTTTAATGCAGTTTTAAATGTTTGTGTTAAACTGACAAATCCACCAAACATATTTTCATCTCTAGATGACCATACTAGTGTACTCGAATTGAAACTTGAAAGTAAACAATTCCTGTAAATAACTGAAAAGATACCTTCAATATGCGATATATTCAAGTGTGGTGGTCTTGATGCAAATTGCAGTTAAAATGTCTTTATAAAAGGCAAAGAAACATTAACATGAAGCACAAATTATATAAAGCCATCACAGTTTAGAGCACCTCATCAAAATGAGATGCAGCTCACTGTTGGACATTGTACAAGATACAGTCCAACACAGGAATGTGTCAGATATATTATTATGGACTGGATGATGCAATCCACTATTGGACATTCAAGGAAATGCAGAATACAAGTGCAAAATATGTAATTATTTCCAAATACTGGAATGGCAGCCATTTCTGGCACCACTGCAAGGTGCAGACGAGACAAAAATGCACAAGACATTACAAAACTGAAGGAAAGCATCAAGACAAGGTGACTCCAATGGAAATGAATGCTTAATCTGCCATTCTAAAGCAGTGCCAAAACAAAATATGGTTTTCAATTACCAATCTACATAGTATTACCTAGAAGCGATCCAGTGATGACTTCCATCAAAGACCAATGCTCAAAAATGGACATCAGTGCCAGTATCACCCTTGGTTTTTAGGGATCAACACAAGCTAGGGTACCCAACCCCTGGGGAGTGCTCTATTAACTATTAAGGGTGGCTATTGGTACTGTCAGAATTATTTGTAGGATTTCACATAAAATAAAGCCTGCTCAAAGATTTTGGACTGTCTTGATGGGACTATCAAAGAGATCAAGTCACCTTACATTCAAAAAGGATCAAGATGGAACAAAGAGGAAGTTCAAAACAGTGCCATTTGAATGCCATGAACAATTCATAAAGCTAAAAGAAAGAACAGATCCAATCATGGTCTAGAAACACCTTGCTTCTCTCCTGTAATTGAAATATTGGAGAGACGTCAATGTATACAAGCACTGAGTCACTGTAAGCATCAACAGAGTACAACATCAAGAACAGAGGAAATTAACATACAGTTATGAGGAACATACCTGTTACCACGCTGTTTGTTGGTGTGTTAAAGCCATAGAAAAAGTTATTTGGCTCCAATATTTCTTGCCAATAACCTATTAAAAACAAATGCCAAAAGAACAAAACCTTAAATGATGGCAGTATTTAATAACATGAAAACTATAACCTTTATACTTAAGTACACTGTAGTATGGTCATCCTCACACTTCATTACTTTCAATATAGATATTCATTCATTTCATAATCTCTACTCAATCAAATGTTTTTCTGTTAGTCTATAATACATGGATCTTCAAAGATACTTTGTGAAGCAGTGTATCCCACAGAATGCAGATTTAGGAAGGCCTACTTTTACACAAGTTCACTAGTGATATTTTTCAATATTTGTTGTGATGCAAGAAGATGTTGATGTATGAGAGAATTCCACAAGCGTGAAGATTGATGCACCAAAATAAGATATTTTCTTTGATAGTAGAAAATAGAACAGAACCAGATGCAGGGAATCTGCAATTGACAACCCAAAATACAAGGGATGTAGACTGCATTTGAAGAAAATGAAGCAGGACCAGTTAGCTAGAAAACTATAAGAGAGAAGCCCAAGCAGGACGATAGATGGTATGACATCCTTTCCACTAAAACCTCAAGAAAGCAAGAGTGAAGGTAATCTTTCAGTTGATCTGTACACAAAACCACTCACCACATGACCTCCCAGGTAGTTCTGACGCAAGGAATTGAGACACCACAACGAAGGTAGCCCATCAGAGGGAATCCAGAACATAAAGATAGATGCTATGACATCTTATACACTCCTGTTTGTTGGGTGTTACAAGGAAATGAGACAGGGCAAGAAGGGTGACAATCTTTAGAGGAGAAGCCAGAGCATGATGTAATGAAAGGCTGTACTTAACAAATAATCACCAATAATGGACCAATCAGCACACAAGTACTATCCAAACTATATGATAACAAACTATACGGCACACAATCTCCAAGTATTTCTTATACTGGTATACTTTACTGGTACTAAAATATTCATGGTACTTCATAATTAAGCCTTAATAGTAATTGTTATCATAAAGGGGTTTCATTTTCTTTTAACATACATTGGTATCTGGATATCCATTTTTGAGAATGACCAGTTCTGCCTTTAATCAAATAATTAGTTATTTATTTAATGAAACCTAAATATATATTCAGTATGTCATCACATACAGCAGGTTTGCCTGTAGAACCTCTGAGTGGCTTACAGACTTGACTACTTTGTCTGCCAAAGTCACTGGCTTTTGAAATATGACTATTTGCTCAAGTACTGTGCCTTTTTTCTGTAAGGCTAGCAATTCTTTCAAAGACTTGCCTGAGCAAATACTGCATCTCCTTATTCTTATTGCTGTGCAATTGTCAAAGCTAAAACAGACTTAGCACAAGTCCCATCTTCAATCTTGTTTTCCTTACTGCTTTGAGACAAGGCTTGAGCATCAAACAAATTCATTAATTACGTAATAGAGTTAATATCAATTAGTTATTTTAATGCCAATTAAAATTCTCAGATAAACAAAAAATATCCAAAAAATAAAACTATTATGCCATGACATAAAGTAAACTTTATTTTCAAATACTTTAAGAATTAACCTTGAACTAACCTTCAAACTTAGAATTACTCATGGTTGTTGGAGTAATGCTGAATATATTTTGTATAAATTCAGCATATTTTATTCCAAATATATGGTTAGATTTGCTATTACACCTTGTATCCCATTATGATTTACCTGTATCCTGTATTGATTGAATCTAGAAGTACACCAGAGGTAAGTATTTCACTGTAGACATGTGTTAGTAAACAAAAGTAGAGCATAATGTGAGCAATTACTATGTGCAATACCAATCATTAGTAACTACATAGGTAGATTAAAAGTTCAGATGAAGACTACAAATGTGCAGTAATAATAGCAAAAACACAAAACAGTAGTGTGTGTAGAATGTTGTGCCCAGTAAGAGAGCTGACAAGATGTAACTATTGTCACCGTGCAACTGGTTGGTTGTTGTTGCAAGTTGGTGGGATGTAGAGTGTTGGTAGACTGGTGTGGCACTTGTGTCAGTAGTGTGTTGATAAAATGTTAAATTGTTGCATGTAAGGTAAGTGTGGTCAGGTGTTAGTACATGAGGGTTGAGCATGATGTGAGCAATTACAATGTGGGAAACCAATCCACAAATGAGCTGGTAATCTTCCAACAAAGAATGCAGGATATATTTCAGATCTTGATCGTGTAAAAGCTGGCACCTTGAAATAACCCTTAGGTTTTTTAGAAGGCAATGTCATCAGGTTCAAATGCTGTACACAACAAAACATAATAAGAGATTGTTTGGGTCTCTTGATTTCTGGGTTTTGTCATATTCTCCAGTTTCATACTTCTATAAAACCATTATATTAGATTCCAATTCAATTTGTTTAGAGTGCCCTCTACAATAAAATCAATTACAATTGGTAGTTTTAACCCCTGCTATTACAAACATGACAGCAGGTATTTGTTTCACACAACTAATAATACTCAAGAAAATGACTTGTGGTATAAAATGAAAATGCTTGCCCATACAGAGTTGGTCCCTTGTGATGCATTCCCATGGTAGTAAAAATGTTTGATTATGATGCAATTATTTGTCCTGCTAAATTGAAGTGCTTGTACCACAAACTTATTCACTGCTTTTTTAATTACTCATGAACCATTTTTTGGCTCATGTAATTGATATGGAAACTGTTATTGTTGTTGTATTTGCTTAGTAACCTTTGCACATTTCATGGGAAACACAATTTGAGGCAGTTTTTGGTTATTTCTATTAGCATTCATTTCTTATCTACCAGAAGAAATTCTCATTATCTTCTTAGAAGCATATCTGCCCCCCTCCCACCCCCTCATAAATTGGCTACATTTTTAAAGACAAATTTACAGAGAATGCTCTTCATTGGGGAGGGGGGTTGGGGGAGGTGGAGGAAGTGTGTTAGCAGGCTATTTCTTAACTTAGCACTCATGTAATTTGAAGTGCAAACTGACATTGCTGATAGTACAAAGAAATTGCCTCATATTAACCAAGAAATGTGCAAAAGCTTCCCAAGTATCTGTTAAATGTTCTTTGCCATTATGAGTTGTAAAAAAAAAAAAAAAAAAATCTGTAAATTGTTGCTCGTACTTTCATAACTGCTTGCCCACTTGACATGACAGTATGTTTCTACCTGGGCACCCTGTGGTTTATTCCGTATAAGCTAAAACAGGATCAAATAATCCAAATTGCAAAGTCTATTATTTACTCAAATGCTTTTAATTGATTATTACTTTCCATACCAGCAGCCTAGTATGTACTTTCATCCACTTTTTTTCTCAACAACTTTAGAATTTTTCATCAACAGACTGCTTCTCACAGAAATAACTACTCATTTAAAGTACATTTCTAGACACTTGGACCCTGAAAATACCTTCTAGACATGTGTGCGCAGCAGTGAGATGGTTTGTCTCATCAATGCAATTCAGATTTGAGTCCCACCGGGCTCAGTGTTGTATGTGAGTAGAGTTGCTTGTTGGTTCTCTCCTATGCTTCAAGGGTTTTTCTCCAGCTTCTCTGGTTTTCCTCAAGCTCCCTCAACAAAAATCACCTTTTAAATTCCAATTTGAATTTCAGTGGATGAGGAGGCACTGTTTGTGGAAAGCCACTTTTCAGGGCATCTGAAAAAGTGCGGGGGAAAATTGGGAGAGTGTGGAAATTTTAGCAAATAGTGCTGAAAAGTGTGGAAATGCTAATTTGCATATTATTATTTATTTCAATATTATTTTGATTATAGTAATTATAATTAATTGTAAAGTTCCCGCTAAATTCACTATATTTTTATAGAGGCATGTGATTGGATGCTTTTTAGACCAATCAAAAGCGTTTATAGAATTAGAACTAGTTCCCAGGCCACTGAACTAACGCGAGGAACGCCTGGCAGATTATTGTCAATCGGCGAAAGAAAACAACATTTTACAGTCGATTTCCTGCCCAAAATGCGATGAATTCCGATGACAAATTTGCTTATTTGAAGAAATATTGTGTATTCAAGAACATTGTCAATAGGTTTTCAAGTTTTTCTGTATTTTTCTGGCAAAAAGTGCGGATAACGATAAATAGTGCCATTCGGTGCAATTTTCGGTAAACAGTGCGTAACGCACCTCCTGACTTTTAAATCTCATTTATTGTTTATACTTTTCATTGTCATCCATTTATGAGATGGGTCTCACCTACAGTGGGTGTATCATTCAAATTTTGGCCCAGCAATTAAATACTTGAATAATCTAGAAGTTTCCCAGATAATTATTCCATGATTTGAAGCATTACACGAGAATGTCAAACACAAAAAACAACAGATTTTCTGTATTTATTACCACGACAATTTTTGAATTGTTAATTGAGAGAAATAACTTTTATTTCTATTTCTAAACTCAGAATATCTAAGTAATCAAATTTGGCTAATATAACTAAATTAATTTTTTATTGACTTCTTCTAAAATGTCATATTTACGACTCAGTAATTTTTTTATTCGTGAAAAGCCAACAAAATGCCGCTAGTGAATTGACAACAGCACATAGGCTTCTTTCCAGCTCTTTCTCCATAATGTACTACAAGTTATGATTATAGCTTAGTGATTATCATAGGTTGTAGTTTCATATCAGTCCATATACAGGGACAACAGAGTACATTTTAAACCTAAGGGTGGGGCTAGTATGCAAATTAAAGGGAAAAAGTTGGGGGGTGGCTAAGACTATCAAATATTCAAGACCATTATGCAAAACGAAAAAATTGGAGGGGCTAAAGCCCTCCTAGCTCCACCGTCCCTGACATAAGACATAAGGTACGAGATAAGTTAAAATTACAAGCAAATTCAGAGCAATTAAAAATTTACTCAGCATGCTGTAAGGAACTGTGTCTGAATCACGTTATAGCTGTCTGTAAAACAGGAAGTAAACAATTTCTCTCTACGAGCTATTATTACAATTTTAAAGCAAGAATTTTTCTAACTTAGTGTAGCTAATTTATAGCACATTGTGGTAATTGGAGCTAATTCAAAATGAAGTGTGTGTGTGAAATTGTGAAGGGACACAATATTTCAATGGATTTTCATAGGTATTTTTAGTCTCATTGGTACATGTTCCTCGTAGATAATCTCTCCTGTTCAGGTTGTTTTTGTGATGTGCATTATTTAATTCTTATTGATTGATCCTATCACGATGAGTAATAAAGGCATGGCAGCCAGCCAGGAAACCCTTCCACCACCCCCACCCATACAATATGTTCCTTGTCACTATTGAGAAATAAAAATGTTGAGACAAGGGGGGAAGGGTGAAGTACACATACCAATCATTACATTCGTTTGAGGCTTGCTGCAAATGACTTGGTTAGTAGTAATAAGACCTAAATATTTATCCGGAAGTTATGGTCATGCAAACAGGATAAACTTTGTATGGACTTTCCATATTCATCTTTTCCTGTGAAGTGAATAGTAACCAAATGCAAGAAACTGAGAATTTGTCTCATCAACCAAGTGAAATAATTATATAGCAACTTGCACGTTTTTGATTGTCTTTGTATACCGTCAAACAAAAAATGAAAACTTGTGAATAACAAGGTGCAACAAGGACTCTTCCACATTAAATGGATATGCAACACTGTCTTGGCCATGATTATTGAAACCAAATAGCAACCTACAGTACTTTGTTTTTGTTTCTTATGTCCAAGCTTTGCTAGCATGCCTCAAACGAATGATCACAAACAACACACACTTTAATACATTGTCTGTTGTCCTTGATTTGATTGGAGAGATAAAGTTAAACCCAGTTGTAATTGACCAAGGTATAGAGGGATTTTACTTCAAAATAAGACCACCCTTATCCTCTACTGTTTACTAGCCAAGGAGATTAGCAATGAATGATTTTTCCTCAATTTTCCGGTATGGCATTTAAAACCTCTAGTAAAATCCCTCATCACAGATTGAAATTTGATGATCAAAGTTTGAACTTTGGAATAACAAATTGATGCATTACCAAAAACTGTTGAAGTTTACAAGTTTTGGAATTCTCTTTGAAGACACGAATTGCCAGTACAATTGGAGATCATACTTATACAGACTTCAATATTTATTTCAAAGTCAATGATGGCACTTTATGGTCAATTACAACTGGGTTTAACTCATATGGGGAGTGGTGGGGATCAACTCAAAAAGGGGGGAGGGGTTCATGCCTTATACTGGGGGGAGGTGATCACTCATACTGGGGGGAGGGGAATACAATCATGGGGGGAGGGTATAACATCATGGGGGGTGGGGGATGTATACTTCTTAGGGGGAGGGGAAATCATGTCGGCTTTCTGGGAGGATATAATTAATATGCACTTTGTGTCTTAGAATTTTCAGGCAATAATAATGAGGGACTTATGATCTGGAGGTAAGAATCTTGGTTTTTTGCTGTTTTAGACTTAGAATTTTTGAAGTGAGTGTGTGGTATGAGTTTTGGACTTGGAAATTTTTTACCTTTGAAATTTTGTGACTTGTATCTTGTATATTGTCTGTGTTGTGTTTGAAATAAAGTTTGATTTCAGACTTGATGGTATTCCTGTGTTTTTTAATGAAGTCCATCTTTACCCTCTCCACGCCCTTTTGGCCCTTACAAAAAAAATATCTCCCCGTGGCCCTACCAGTACCAAGTCTCACTACCCCGGTAGACCAGGACCAGACAGTACTTACTGTCCCGACAAGAGTCATCTTATGAAACCATAACCAGGCGGCTGCTCCGATGGTGAAGATTATCGATAAGGACATCAGACTCTGAACCCCCTACAGGCTCATGAAAGTACCTTGACGGTAAGCCAGCCTTTATACTGCGAGGGTCAGTACAAGTAGGAGACTTATAGAAATAGCCATACCTCACTACCCATAGGTTTTACTGCACAACAGTGATGTATATCTTAGAGTGGTGTGATCAATAAGCTCAAGGCGGTATTCAGACTCCCATAAAGTTTATGTGATTTAATATCAAGTCTGGTTTGCGAAGACTAAAATAACGAAGTTTCTAGGCTACTAAACTTGTGAAAAATGAGCTGGTCTATCCCGAAAAGGAAACTACCACCATGCAATTCAATATGAAAAGCTAACCTAGACTTTTAACCCTTGAACAACAATTTATGTTTCCCTAGAGGACTAAGGCCTATAATGTATTCAATTAAGTATTCATGTATTCTGAGACTGCTAAGGGACTGGGTCTATGAATGTGTTCAATTGAATATTAATATATTCAACCTGCTAAGGGACTGGGTCTAATTTATTCATTATTCAATATTAGTATATTCAATGTCTGCTAAGGGACTGGTCTAAATATTAAGTTATTCAAGGTCTTCTTAGGGGACTTATTTCCACTTATCACATTTGACCATCTTGGCCTCAATCAATCTATGTGACTGTGCCGTTACAGCCAAAAATTCTATTCAACTAGCGAATCAAGTGACTTTATTAATTTGGTTGAAACTAATTCAATATCCTTTTTTTATGCTGTTACGAGTCAAAATTACTAGAGTGGATTTTGTAGTCTAGAAAAAAAGCCAGCAAAGTGCATAGCTGTATGTTTTGAGGTCAAATAAGCTTTGCCAAGAATGTAGTTCTATTATGTTTGTCGATCATGCGAGAAATGATTGTTCAGTCTCCTGAGCCAGAGACTTGTGGCTAAAACACATGATTCAAGATTCAATTTGGAATTTAAAAGATACAAAATCCACTCTCCTAGTTGGTTCCTAAGGGACGTGGCCTATGATTATTATTGGACATATTTCTTTAAGTCTCTTGTGCATCTACCTCAAACAAGGCTATGTAGGATGTTTTCAAACCAAATTCAATTTTGAACTTTTTCAAATTTAGATATTTTTTATGATCCATTTGCATAGTAGATAAGCCTTGGTTGACATGGTTGCATAGTAAAGTTTAAGAACAATTTTAAAGGGAGTCCTATCCTAGTTTAATGTCTTAGTGTTACTTCTTAACTTGTATGATTTTTAAACTGTTCCTAAGTTTATCAAGTTATTTTTCCTAGACTCAGTTTTTCCACCAGCAAAAAACTTCTCAACAGAAGTAAAAGTACCGTAAAAGATTGACATAATGAATTGCAAAGGTTTTTTTTCATCCATCAATTTTTGAGCAACTACACTACATGCGTCAATATAAACTGTTCAGTTAAATTTCACAACATATTTTCATGGCCAAGTTGGTATTTTGTGACAAGTTTCAAGTATTGGCCAATGTTTAAGTCACTGAGTATTTGATTTCAAAATGTTTCAATTTTGGACAGCTTGTGCATATATACAAGTGCTTTGGACATAATAATTCATAGTAAAACAACTCTTGGTTTTACTTGTATAGTTGCATTTCATTCTTGATTGTGAGGTAGGTGTTTGGATGCCATTCTTTGATGGCTCACCTTGTCCTCTATTCATTCATTTCCCATTTGCCTTATTTGGCTTGGGTTTGTTTGTTTGCACTTTTAGAGTATAATTTCATGATTGACTGCACAGCTGAATTTGTTCATATTAATCATTAAATCTCAATCTTTTGTTGATCAAAAATGTTGGTTGGTGATTCTGATTTTTCAATTTTGAAATTTAATTGCAAATTTTAAGTTTTGTGATATTCACAGGTTGAAAAGGTGATGCACATAGTGTAGTGTAGTTGCTTTCTCTAATTTTTCAATGCCTTAAATACCATCTTAGTTTGATGATAGTGATTTTGGCTCAAATAATTCAATAAATTTATTAACTTGGATGAATGATTTTTTTTTAAAACATTTGCAAATTTTGCCAACAAAATGCAATTTTCATAGGAATCATACTTTGGATTTTGCCAATCATTTTTTTAATGTTGTATGATAGCAGATTTAACTAAGACCTCAGTTTCTGAAAATGGGTAAGAATTGAAGGTATGTTTTGATCTGTTTTTGTGTTTACTCAATACATTACTGCAGGATACCAGTTCTTTTCATTAATAATTTTCAAGTTGAATTATTTTTGATCCATTTTTGAATTATTTTTGAATTATTAATCATAGTTATTTTGTTTCATGATTTTTCTTTTCTTTTTCATTACTTTCTATTTTTCTTCTAATTTTTGGATAGTATTCATTCATTCTAATTTTATTCAATTTTGCGAACATTTTTAGTGAAAGAAATTGTCAGGAATTTATTTAGTAGTATTTTTAGAATTTAGAAAAAAACTGAGGTCTTATTTTGCTGGTGAAAAAACTTATTAAATTACAATCCTATGATAGAACCTTGTAGATCAGTCTAGCCGAACATCATTCTACTTAAGATTAGATCACCTAGAAATGATTCAACTCCTAGTCTTCCCAGGCTGATAATCTACTTTATGGAAGTCTGAATGGTGTCTTATACACACCTATTGAGCACATCACCCCAAAGTATCACTGCTGTACACACCCATGAATAGTAAGATATGGTTATTTCTGCTCCTACTTGCACTAACCTTCACAGTGACTGGCATTTACACCGTCAGCGCACTAACATGAAATCTGCAGAGGACCATCACCTGGTATCCTTACCGTCAACCTTCATCACCGGAGCAGCCGTCTGATCACAGCCTCAGGGTTAGACTCTGCCGAGAGCAGCAATGTTGTACCGCCTTTAATGGTTTCCTGGTCTGGTGGAGCAGCTTCTGTTTGGTACTGGCAGGACCTCGTGGGAGGTATCAAGTGTATTTCATTTTTCTGGTGTATAAATAATAAATGATAATGATATTAGATATAGGAGAGTGTTTCTTCTAACTAGCAGAGTTCTCAGTAAAATTTGAAGCAAAGAAATGAAATCAGTAGCTAGTTAGGATGAAAATTAAATCAGTGCCAGCACCATAAAATATTCCTTAGATTTGATCAACCAAGAATTTCCTCATATTTTGTAACTCTACTGAGAACTCTTGACTAGTCTGCAAAATGTGTTAATGATTTGGTATAGTAATCTTTGAATTGAATGTCCAATTGAATGTTAATCCCCTAGTGAAACACTCTCCTATATCTAATATCTGTGGGTAGAGGACTGGCCTTTGACATATTTCACAATGACATCAGAGGTGAACAATGAGAGAGATTTAAATTAACTTTATAATTTTTCTGACTTTTTGATCAGATTTTTAAATCAGAAAAGGTTAATGGTTTTGGTGTATTTTCTTTTCAAAATAGCAATTTGTTTTGGTTGATGATGTCATATTGAAATAAGTCACTAAATAAAAGTATTATCCTTTGAAAATGCAAATGAAAAAATCATTTCAATGTGATTTAAGCCATGAACTATTTTCAATAACCTATATTGTGGTCATTTGAATTTTGTTTTGTTGCTTTTTTCTTGACCTTTAAAAATAAGAATTTTTGTAAAGCGTAACTTCTAAAATAATGAAGAAAATTGATTTTTAAATTGGTTTTTCATTGTAGCTGTTGCACAGCTCTAATCTAATTTGGCCAGTCCTCTACCTTTTTTTTTTGGAAATTTCTAGATTTTTTTCATTGAAAATTCTGTTCTTTCTTTTGAAATTCCAACATATAGCCTATGAGAGATTTTTGAATTTAATTGAAATAGCTTTTTCCTTTGTCATTTTTTCTAGACAACAAAAAAAATGTTTAAAACTTCAAATTCCCTCATAATGATATATGTTGGAATTTCCTAGAATATAATTTGATTTTTTCCTATTTTCTTTCTTTTTTTTTCACTGTATCTTTCCTATTTTCTTTTTTTTTTAGATTCCTACTAGTAGATAAGCCTAAAATTTGATGATTCTAAATGCCAATTTTGATTGTTTTGAAAACTATAGATAATCCTTTGTTTTAATTCCTAGATATATATTCTAATTTCCTGTTTCATTTTTTGTTGTCAGCATTCAATCCTTTTCCTGGTAGATATATCACAGCTTCTTATCTTCAGTACTGATGGACTGGATCTTGATGTTGCTGCATCATCTGACAAGGCTTTGCAGCACAACAGCTTGCTTGATGTGAGTATGACAGAACTGTGACACCTGAAAAGATAGAATGATGCAATTAAATCTCTGAAAATTGTTTGCAAACAGTTTCAATGATCCAAGAGCAATCTTCTTGGTTGTTCCTTTTTGTACAATCTCTATGATAACATATCATGGAATATTCCACTCATCACTTGTATTTTGTTAGCAAACACACTCACCTAAAGGCTCATGTGTGTGTAGTGGAAAATCCCTGGGGGTGTACTCCCTTTGTTCAAGTGTCAGTCCTCATAAGGACCTTGAGTTTTCAAAACAGACTGCCAATAGACCTTTTTTTGCTTTCTCATTTCAGACCATGTGTCATGTAATTGGTGGGTAACAAAATGAGCAATGGACTGGGTCCAAGTTGCAAAAACTAATTTACTCCATCACATGAAAGAGCAACATACACCAAGTCTACTGACCAAGTTTCAGGGTGTTAGACTTTATAGAAATAATGATAGGAGGATTAAAACCCTGTCGAAATTACAAACAAATCTATGGTGTCCAGCCAAACCATCCAGCCACACATACATTTTCTTTCCTTTTATATCATGATTTCATCTCAGTTTTTTCGAGGGTACCACTTACAGGCTGTACATGTACATGTCACGTGATTGCAGCCATGACAGGAGGCGGGAACAATTGAATCTGGTCTAATCTGATTTACATGAGAAAAAATTCAGGTTTCTAGGAGAAAAAGACTAGATGTGCCTCCTGTGATGGCAGCCAGTGGCTAACAAACCTGTGGCCCTCGCTACATGATTGAATTGGAATTTAGAAGTTGATTTTTGCAGAGACAGGAAAACCCAAGAACCCAGAAAAAAACCCTCTAAGCATAGAAGAGACTGTACTAGAAACTCTACTCATATGTGCCACTGAGACTCAAACCCAGGATACATTGGTGAGAGGTGAGTGTTCTCATCACTACGTCACCCGTGCTTCCCATTTTGTTATTAATCCAAACTTCCTTCAAACTTTCAATTCTTACTCATTTTTATGTTCTCTTTCTTATCATGGGGTTTGTTTGTGAATTAAATCAAATTTGAGAAACTTGTTTCCAGTCCCCTCCTCATTTTGTTACCAGAAAATAATATTCTTTTTTTGCATTGCATCCATATTCATGTGTCTTCTCATGGGCAACTGTCAAACAAAGAACTGATACTCTAGGGAATGACACATGGTCTGGAATGGGAAAACATTACGCTCAAGTGAAAAGATCTATACAAAGACAGTACCCCTTCCAACCCTGGGTGGAAAATACAAGTGAGCTGTGAGATATTTCATGGTATGCCACTCAAAACCATTGTTTAACTAGCATGTATCCAAAAGCTCAACTTACATGTCTGTCATGTATGGACTGGCCAGAGCTTGACAGCATCAATACATTCAAATGTGGCTTGACTAAAGTAGCTGACAAGCTGATGGAAACAAAAAAACAATATTGTTAATCATTATGTTTTGAGATGTACATGTATTAGTTTGGATTAATAACAAAAATACTACAGTGTTACAAAATACTCCAGTTTAGAGTTCTCTGTTGCTCAGGGTTAGCCTCAATTTTGTGTAGAATATTCATGTGTTCCAGTGAAGGTCCTTGGAATTTCAAAGTGTTTCTATTGTTGAAGTTGTGCATTCTTTACTTTACTGTTGGTATTTGTGAATATTCTGATGCTGAAATGAGGCTAACCCTGAGTAAATGAGTCTGTAATCAAGGAACACAGCGGTATTGTACGAATTGGAAAATGGTCTATTACAGCAGTGTTTGGTAGAGGGGCAAGATGTAAAACAATCAATCTTGAAAGTACTTAGTGACATCAGTTTCAAACCCTTGAATATATTGCAACTATAATGCATTAATATACATACCTGATGATCAGCGATAAGCTGCCCATGGGAATATCATAAAGGAACCAAAGAAACTGAGCAGAGCTTGACAGCATACATTCATATGTAGCTTGACTAAAGTGACTGACAAGCTGGTGAAAACAAGAAATTAATACCATTTAGCAAAATGTTTTCATAACTTGGATCACAAACAGTGCAAAATACAGTAACCTGGCAATCAACTGCCAATAGCCACCTTCTATTGGTGGAATATAATTGGCAATACTGTACTTACACTTTAATACTGTCATGTTCAGGAGTGGGGTGGGGCCCCAGGGGGGACGTTATGTGAAAGGGGTGGAGATGCTTGTCATGCCTTTTAGGGGTTAATTTCTATTTGTTACTTTTTAGGGTGTTAAAACAAACAAAAAACTAATTAAAATGTGGCAAAATTAGTATCACTTTGGTACCATGGTGGCATAGTGGTTTACCGCTCACCCTGTGGCCTGCGTTAAAGCCCCAAGCTTGGGCTGGATCATATGTGAGTTGGGTTTATTTGATGTGTTGTTCTCTCCCTTGCCATGAAGGTTTTTTCTCCAGGTTCTCCAGTTTTCCTCCCTCCATAAAAATCAACATGTGAGTTGAGTGTTGTATGTTGTAAATAGAGAATGTAGTGGTAGTGTGTGTGGAGTGAACCTCAACATTTCCAACAAGCATCCCCGCCCTTTCATATATAGGGATCCCCCTACCAGGGGTGGGGTGTAAAACAACCAATGACATCAGTTTGAAACCCTTGAATATTTGCCCAATATACATGCAATACATTAATACATACCTGCAATATCAATTGTAAAGGAACCAAGAAACTGACCAGAGCTTGACAACATCAATACATTCAAATGTGGCTTGACTAAAGTGGCTGACAAGCTGATGAGAACAAACAACAAATACCAATAAACAAAATGTTTTGAGATGTATTGTTTGGTGCACACAAATAACCTTGTCACAGTCAGTGGGGAGGGGAGGAGGAAATAAATGGTAATCAAGTATGTATACTTAGTCACACATCAGTTTCAAATGCTCAATATAGACCCCATGCAGCATGTCGGAATGCAGCTCAATTAGGAGGACAAAACAATAGGTTTCCAATTCTCAGGAGATTGAAATTCTTTTGTTTTGTCCTCCAAATTGAGCTGCTTTGACGTCATGTGAAAGGGGTCTATACCTGGTTACAAAAACATTGTTGGGTTTAAAAAAGAATGTAGAAGCTGATTTATTCAATTCAAGATATGCAGTTCGCATGTCTCCAGCTGATGTAGAAATTGAGAGAATACACCTCATTGCAAGAACGTTGTCACATAAAAAAAAATAGGAATTAATTAGTTATTTTTGCAAAACAGTTGTAATCATTTCACTGTTTTGAAGGTATAGACTGACATTTCTGAGATTACCTTGTTGGTATATACTAAAACAGTTATTCCCATCAATCTAGGGGGCCTTGGAATATTATTTGTTATTTTTCTATTCTTATATGACAAGGTTCTCACAATCAGGTGTATGTACATCTGTAGTAAATTTACCACATATCAAACTTGTTCTTACTTTGTAGTGTCAAACCTTCAGAACACTGTTCAGCCCTTCTACTATGGTTTTACAATGTAACAGTGCATGATCATT
Organism: Anthopleura sola; assembly: GCA_023349425.1. Classification (NCBI taxonomy): domain Eukaryota; kingdom Metazoa; phylum Cnidaria; class Anthozoa; order Actiniaria; family Actiniidae; genus Anthopleura; species Anthopleura sola. The sequence continues at coordinate 23,717,111 of JALHLI010000001.1, forward strand.
ACATTTCTACCATATGCATCTAATTAACATATTTCCCATGCACCAGTTTGGTCTCACTCAGCTTCTACATTCTATGTTTTGAAGCCAACAATGATTTTGCAATTAGGTAAACATACCCCAACAGAATCCATTATTAGTACATACCTCTGATAATCAGTACTTGTTGGTGAGTGGTAAACAAACCATCTTGATATAATTCAGGTCAATACCCATAGTCTATATTGTTATGAAGGTCACAGGGTCATCATACATCAACAAGGTGAGTCTATATCGTTATCAAGTGTTTTTTCTTCTTGTTTTAGTGCAGTAAATCCATCATTACCAGATTGATACTGGACTATTCCATGGTTAGCTTGCTGGTTGGTGAGTATATATTGGTTAGAGTCGAGCATAACCACCCATCTTGTTACAGGTTCACTGGACAGCTTTATGTAGAGTTGTAAGTGTAATTTATACCTCTGAAACTGCAATACAAACAAAGATAAGTCATTAGGACATTAATATTTTGGGTTTTAGTGGTTCTAACGAGGAAGGGTTTCACGAACCAAGTTTCGTATAACGATCAAAACCAAAATTTCAAAATATGTACAAAAAAATGAAAATATAGTCAAGATTAACTCACACACTGTTTCAAAAGTTCCTTTAAATCACATATTAATGGTAAATTGAATTGTTTTTTGTCAGATAAAGTGTATTTCTGAGGATTCAAAGTCAACACGTGTTCTTGACTGTCATGGCGGACGAGACGAACAGAACACATGTTGAAACTGGAAAAAAATACGAAAAAACGAAAGAGAAGCGAAGAAAAACCGAATAATTCTTACCTTTGATAGCTGTCGCGTCTTTCTTAGTATGTTAGGTGGAACACGAGCAAATAATCATTTTTTTTCTTGTGTATTTTCTTTGTGTTTGACACACGATAAAAAATCACATCCATCGCGATCAACGTCTTGTTACAAATGTCTAGAAACACCATGCGACACAGGGATCCCAACCTAAACTACAACATTTTGGGCCGAAAAATAACAAAAATTTCACATTTTTTACCAACATTATTTACTCATAATGTTAAGGATTGGTAGGAAAGGCCATCTTAAGGCTCAATAAAGCATAAAACCCAGAAAAAAGGCCTTTTTTAGGCCAAAAATGATAATATGCTAATTAGTCACGTGACATGTCACGTGACCCCCAATTTTGTGTTATTTTTCCATTTTTTTTTCCATTTTTGAAGAAAATTTTTTTTTAAGGGGGTTAGGGTAATTTGGTTTTATTTGATATTGTATTTAATAACACAGTTTATAATAAAAGAACATTAAATTCTTCTTGTCTTTATGTGTGTGAATCCCATGAAAACAGAAAACGAGAAAAATAGAACATACCCTTTAATAGTACACCCAGACACAACAATGAACAAACAAAGATTTCAAGACGCATGCAGCGTCAACATTTTTTTATTACACTTTAACTCGTGTTGTATCGTCACTTCACACGGCTGTTTTAAGCCGCATCTGCACGAGCAATATTTCCTTGACAAGATTTATTTGCTCGTGTAGACGAGATAAAGATATTGGAGGCACAACCGAAACTTGTCCAGGAAAACTTGTTCATCATCTACACAAGCAAGAAAATCTTATCAATAGAGAATGTTAAAGAAAACTTGTTGATCATCTATACGAGCACTGAAAATCGTGAAGGATAAAAGGACAAAATGCTTGTGTACAAGCGGTTTTATGTTAAACATCTTGTCGCAAGAAATCACGCACATCCGTTTGCTGGATAAGTTATGCGCATAAATATTCTGTCTTTTATTTTAGTATGAATGAGCGTTGTCAAGCGTACAATAAAATAATTACTCAAGGGAATAAAGCGAGTTCTAAAAAGTCTAGCACTTTGATAACATATTGTTTTAGGTTTTGAGTGTATTCTTTTCACGCGGCCGAGTTTCGTGTTTTTGTCACGTCGTTCCCTTGAGCATTATCCATTTCTTTCATAGAAATAACATTCTTCTCATAAAGCAAAAAGAAGCCGTAAAGAATATAGCACTTTATGAATAAATGCCTTTATTAGCTTCATTGTTTATTGTTCATTTGTCAATCTCTTGAGTATTACGTCTTTCTTTCTTTCTTATCCTGAAAATGAGCAAAACAGGAAAATACAAAAGAAATCACAGCTTTTCTTGTAGGAATGTGTGGTATTTCTTTTGTTTTATCCTGCTACTAGACGCTCTTATCGGCTTTGTTGTATGTGTATTGGGGGGGGAGTGGGAGGACCATCGAGTTGTGTGGTAGACTTTGGTGAGAAGGATAGGGGTGGAGAAGGGGTGTGGTTGATGTGTATGGGGAGGGTGATGTGGGATGGTAGGACTAGGCATGAATGGACGACTTTTTTTTGATCAAACAAAATTTAATTTTGAGACTTTATTTTTCATTTCATACATTTATTATTTATATTTACTTCGACCCCACGTTTTGTTTCTCACATTTCACTTTTTTCCTTTTCTTTCATTTTTCACTTTATTCCTAAATATTTAACTTACTGTTTTTCAGTTTCTTCACTTCTTTTACCCATTTCTTTCATTTTTCTTTCTTTTTTCTATTTTCCTATCTACTCTTTACTATTTTCTTCTCCTTTCTTGATTTCTTTCTTCTTTTCTTCTGTCATCGATCATCTGCAGCAAGTAATAAACAGAGCAACCACAAAAATTAACTCTTTTTTTCTCAGGAATACATGGTTCAATATATGATGTATTCTATTAGGGTTAGGGTTAGGGTTAGGGTTAGAGAATAGTTAAGGTTAGGGCAACAAGCATAGTTAATCCACTATTCTTGCCCTATTTTACCCAAAATCATTTTTGGGCCAGATACTTACCGAGAGGGTTCCATCTTCGCAGGGACTAACATCTGGATGATTTGCTATTGATTTCTGTGAAAAAGAGACAAAACTTCAGCAACTTCCAAAATTGCAATTTTTACCCACCCCTGGTTAGTCCACTATTCTTGCACTATTTTAGCCAAAATCATTTTTGGGCCAGATACTTACCGAGAGGGTTCCATCTTCGCAGGGACTAACATCTGGGTGATTTGCTATTGATTTCTGTGAAAAAGAGACAAAACTTCAGCAACTTCCAAAATTGCAATTTTTACCCACCCCTGGTTAATCCACTATTCTTGCACTATTTTAGCCAAAATCATTTTTGGGCCAGATACTTACCGAGAGGGTTCCATCTTCGCAGGGACTAACATCTGGGTGATTTGCTATTGATTTCTGTGAAAAAGAGACAAAACTTCAGCAACTTCCAAAATTGCAATTTTTACCCACCCCTGGTTAATCCCCTATTCTTGCACTATTTTAGCCAAAATCATTTTTGGGCCAGATACTTACCGAGAGGGTTCCATCTTCGCAGGGACTAACCTCTGGATGATTTGCTATTGATTTCTGTGAAAAAGAGACAAAACTTCAGCAACTTCCAAAATTGCAATTTTTACCCACCCCTGGTTAATCCACTATTCTTGCACTATTTTAGCCAAAATCATTTTTGGGCCAGATACTTACCGAGAGGGTTCCATCTTCGCACGCACTAACATCTGGATGATTTCCTATTGATTTCTGTGAAAAAGAGACAAAACTTCAGCAAGTTCCAAAATTACAATTTTTACCCACCCCTGGTTAATCCACTAGTTTTGCACTATTTTAACCAAAATGGTTTTTGGGCCAGATACTTACCGAGAGGGTTCCATCTTCGCAGGGACTAACATCTGGGTGATTTGCTATTGATTTCTGTGAAAAAGAGACAAAACTTCAGCAACTTCCAAAATTGCAATTTTTACCCACCCCTGGGTAAGGCACTAGTTTTGCACTATTTTAGCCAAAATCATTTTTGGGCCAGATACTTACCGAGAGGGTTCCATCTTCGCAGGGACTAACATCTGGGTGATTTGCTATTGATTTCTGTGAAAAAGAGACAAAACTTCAGCAACTTCCAAAATTGTAATTTTTACCCACCCCTGGGTAAGGCACTAGTTTTGCACTATTTTAGCCAAAATGGTTTTTGGGCCAGATACTTACCGAGAGGGTTCCATCTTCGCAGGGACTAACATCTGGGTGATTTGCTATTGATTTCTGTGAAAAAGAGACAAAACTTCAGCAACTTCCAAAATTGTAATTTTTACCCACCCCTGGGTAAGGCACTAGTTTTGCACTATTTTAGCCAAAATGGTTTTCGGACCAGATACTTACCAAGAGGGTCCCTTCTTCGCACGCACTAACTTCTGGATGATTTCCTATTGATTTCTGTGAAAAAGAGACAAAACTTCAGCAACTTCCAAAATTGCAATTTTTACCCACCCCTGGGTAAGGCACTAGTTTTGCACTATTTTAGCCAAAATGGTTTTTGGGCCAGATACTTACCGAGAGGGTCCCTTCTTCGCAGGGACTAACTTCTGGATGATTTCCTATTGATTTCTGTGAAAAAGAGACAAAACTTCAGCAAGTTCCAAAATTGCAATTTTTACCCACCCCTGGTTAATCCCCTATTCTTGCACTATTTTAGCCAAAATGGTTTTTGGGCCAGATACTTACCCAGAGGGTCCCTTCTTCGCAGGCACTAACTTCTGGATGATTTGCTATTGATTTCTGTGAAAAAGAGACAAAACTTCAGCAAGTTCCAAAATTGCAATTTTTACCCACCCCTGGGTAAGGCACTAGTTTTGCACTATTTTAGCCAAAATCATTTTTGGGCCAGATACTTACCGAGAGGGTTCCATCTTCGCAGGGACTAACATCTGGGTGATTTGCTATTGATTTCTGTGAAAAAGAGACAAAACTTCAGCAACTTCCAAAATTGCAATTTTTACCCACCCCTGGTTAATCCACTATTCTTGCACTATTTTAGCCAAAATCATTTTTGGGCCAGATACTTACCGAGAGGGTTCCATCTTCGCAGGGACTAACATCTGGGTGATTTGCTATTGATTTCTGTGAAAAAGAGACAAAACTTCAGCAACTTCCAAAATTGCAATTTTTACCCACCCCTGGTTAATCCCCTATTCTTGCACTATTTTAGCCAAAATCATTTTTGGGCCAGATACTTACCGAGAGGGTTCCATCTTCGCAGGGACTAACCTCTGGATGATTTGCTATTGATTTCTGTGAAAAAGAGACAAAACTTCAGCAACTTCCAAAATTGCAATTTTTACCCACCCCTGGTTAATCCACTATTCTTGCACTATTTTAGCCAAAATCATTTTTGGGCCAGATACTTACCGAGAGGGTTCCATCTTCGCACGCACTAACATCTGGATGATTTCCTATTGATTTCTGTGAAAAAGAGACAAAACTTCAGCAAGTTCCAAAATTACAATTTTTACCCACCCCTGGTTAATCCACTAGTTTTGCACTATTTTAACCAAAATGGTTTTTGGGCCAGATACTTACCGAGAGGGTTCCATCTTCGCAGGGACTAACATCTGGGTGATTTGCTATTGATTTCTGTGAAAAAGAGACAAAACTTCAGCAACTTCCAAAATTGCAATTTTTACCCACCCCTGGGTAAGGCACTAGTTTTGCACTATTTTAGCCAAAATCATTTTTGGGCCAGATACTTACCGAGAGGGTTCCATCTTCGCAGGGACTAACATCTGGGTGATTTGCTATTGATTTCTGTGAAAAAGAGACAAAACTTCAGCAACTTCCAAAATTGTAATTTTTACCCACCCCTGGGTAAGGCACTAGTTTTGCACTATTTTAGCCAAAATGGTTTTTGGGCCAGATACTTACCGAGAGGGTTCCATCTTCGCAGGGACTAACATCTGGGTGATTTGCTATTGATTTCTGTGAAAAAGAGACAAAACTTCAGCAACTTCCAAAATTGTAATTTTTACCCACCCCTGGGTAAGGCACTAGTTTTGCACTATTTTAGCCAAAATGGTTTTCGGACCAGATACTTACCAAGAGGGTCCCTTCTTCGCACGCACTAACTTCTGGATGATTTCCTATTGATTTCTGTGAAAAAGAGACAAAACTTCAGCAACTTCCAAAATTGCAATTTTTACCCACCCCTGGGTAAGGCACTAGTTTTGCACTATTTTAGCCAAAATGGTTTTTGGGCCAGATACTTACCGAGAGGGTCCCTTCTTCGCAGGGACTAACTTCTGGATGATTTCCTATTGATTTCTGTGAAAAAGAGACAAAACTTCAGCAAGTTCCAAAATTGCAATTTTTACCCACCCCTGGTTAATCCCCTATTCTTGCACTATTTTAGCCAAAATGGTTTTTGGGCCAGATACTTACCCAGAGGGTCCCTTCTTCGCAGGCACTAACTTCTGGATGATTTGCTATTGATTTCTGTGAAAAAGAGACAAAACTTCAGCAAGTTCCAAAATTGCAATTTTTACCCACCCCTGGGTAAGGCACTAGTTTTGCACTATTTTAGCCAAAATCATTTTTGGGCCAGATACTTACCGAGAGGGTTCCATCTTCGCAGGGACTAACATCTGGGTGATTTGCTATTGATTTCTGTGAAAAAGAGACAAAACTTCAGCAACTTCCAAAATTGTAATTTTTACCCACCCCTGGGTAAGGCACTAGTTTTGCACTATTTTAGCCAAAATCATTTTTGGGCCAGATACTTACCGAGAGGGTTCCATCTTCGCAGGGACTAACATCTGGGTGATTTGCTATTGATTTCTGTGAAAAAGAGACAAAACTTCAGCAACTTCCAAAATTGTAATTTTTACCCACCCCTGGGTAATCCCCTATTCTTGCACTATTTTAGCCAAAATCATTTTTGGGCCAGATACTTACCGAGAGGGTTCCATCTTCGCAGGGACTAACATCTGGGTGATTTGCTATTGATTTCTGTGAAAAAGAGACAAAACTTCAGCAACTTCCAAAATTGTAATTTTTACCCACCCCTGGGTAAGGCACTAGTTTTGCACTATTTTAGCCAAAATCATTTTTGGGCCAGATACTTACCGAGAGGGTTCCATCTTCGCAGGGACTAACATCTGGGTGATTTGCTATTGATTTCTGTGAAAAAGAGACAAAACTTCAGCAACTTCCAAAATTGTAATTTTTACCCACCCCTGGGTAAGGCACTAGTTTTGCACTATTTTAGCCAAAATCATTTTTGGGCCAGATACTTACCGAGAGGGTTCCATCTTCGCAGGGACTAACATCTGGGTGATTTGCTATTGATTTCTGTGAAAAAGAGACAAAACTTCAGCAACTTCCAAAATTGTAATTTTTACCCACCCCTGGGTAAGGCACTAGTTTTGCACTATTTTAGCCAAAATCATTTTTGGGCCAGATACTTACCGAGAGGGTTCCATCTTCGCAGGGACTAACATCTGGGTGATTTGCTATTGATTTCTGTGAAAAAGAGACAAAACTTCAGCAACTTCCAAAATTGTAATTTTTACCCACCCCTGGGTAAGGCACTAGTTTTGCACTATTTTAGCCAAAATCATTTTTGGGCCAGATACTTACCGAGAGGGTTCCATCTTCGCAGGGACTAACATCTGGGTGATTTGCTATTGATTTCTGTGAAAAAGAGACAAAACTTCAGCAACTTCCAAAATTGTAATTTTTACCCACCCCTGGGTAAGGCACTAGTTTTGCACTATTTTAGCCAAAATTATTTTTGGGCCAGATACTTACCGAGAGGGTTCCATCTTCGCAGGGACTAACATCTGGATGATTTGCTATTGATTTCTGTGAAAAAGAGACAAAACTTCAGCAACTTCCAAAATTGCAATTTTTACCCACCCCTGGTTAGTCCACTATTCTTGCACTATTTTAGCCAAAATCATTTTTGGGCCAGATACTTACCGAGAGGGTTCCATCTTCGCAGGGACTAACATCTGGGTGATTTGCTATTGATTTCTGTGAAAAAGAGACAAAACTTCAGCAACTTCCAAAATTGCAATTTTTACCCACCCCTGGTTAATCCACTATTCTTGCACTATTTTAGCCAAAATCATTTTTGGGCCAGATACTTACCGAGAGGGTTCCATCTTCGCAGGGACTAACATCTGGGTGATTTGCTATTGATTTCTGTGAAAAAGAGACAAAACTTCAGCAACTTCCAAAATTGCAATTTTTACCCACCCCTGGTTAATCCCCTATTCTTGCACTATTTTAGCCAAAATCATTTTTGGGCCAGATACTTACCGAGAGGGTTCCATCTTCGCAGGGACTAACCTCTGGATGATTTGCTATTGATTTCTGTGAAAAAGAGACAAAACTTCAGCAACTTCCAAAATTGCAATTTTTACCCACCCCTGGTTAATCCACTATTCTTGCACTATTTTAGCCAAAATCATTTTTGGGCCAGATACTTACCGAGAGGGTTCCATCTTCGCACGCACTAACATCTGGATGATTTCCTATTGATTTCTGTGAAAAAGAGACAAAACTTCAGCAAGTTCCAAAATTACAATTTTTACCCACCCCTGGTTAATCCACTAGTTTTGCACTATTTTAACCAAAATGGTTTTTGGGCCAGATACTTACCGAGAGGGTTCCATCTTCGCAGGGACTAACATCTGGGTGATTTGCTATTGATTTCTGTGAAAAAGAGACAAAACTTCAGCAACTTCCAAAATTGCAATTTTTACCCACCCCTGGGTAAGGCACTAGTTTTGCACTATTTTAGCCAAAATCATTTTTGGGCCAGATACTTACCGAGAGGGTTCCATCTTCGCAGGGACTAACATCTGGGTGATTTGCTATTGATTTCTGTGAAAAAGAGACAAAACTTCAGCAACTTCCAAAATTGTAATTTTTACCCACCCCTGGGTAAGGCACTAGTTTTGCACTATTTTAGCCAAAATGGTTTTTGGGCCAGATACTTACCGAGAGGGTTCCATCTTCGCAGGGACTAACATCTGGGTGATTTGCTATTGATTTCTGTGAAAAAGAGACAAAACTTCAGCAACTTCCAAAATTGTAATTTTTACCCACCCCTGGGTAAGGCACTAGTTTTGCACTATTTTAGCCAAAATGGTTTTCGGACCAGATACTTACCAAGAGGGTCCCTTCTTCGCACGCACTAACTTCTGGATGATTTCCTATTGATTTCTGTGAAAAAGAGACAAAACTTCAGCAACTTCCAAAATTGCAATTTTTACCCACCCCTGGGTAAGGCACTAGTTTTGCACTATTTTAGCCAAAATGGTTTTTGGGCCAGATACTTACCGAGAGGGTCCCTTCTTCGCAGGGACTAACTTCTGGATGATTTCCTATTGATTTCTGTGAAAAAGAGACAAAACTTCAGCAAGTTCCAAAATTGCAATTTTTACCCACCCCTGGTTAATCCCCTATTCTTGCACTATTTTAGCCAAAATTATTTTTGGGCCAGATACTTACCGAGAGGGTTCCATCTTCGCAGGGACTAACATCTGGATGATTTGCTATTGATTTCTGTGAAAAAGAGACAAAACTTCAGCAAGTTCCAAAATTGCAATTTTTACCCACCCCTGGTTAGTCCACTAGTTTTGCACTATTTTAGCCAAAATCATTTTTGGGCCAGATACTTACCGAGAGGGTTCCATCTTCGCAGGGACTAACATCTGGGTGATTTGCTATTGATTTCTGTGAAAAAGAGACAAAACTTCAGCAACTTCCAAAATTGCAATTTTTACCCACCCCTGGTTAATCCACTATTCTTGCACTATTTTAGCCAAAATCATTTTTGGGCCAGATACTTACCGAGAGGGTTCCATCTTCGCAGGGACTAACATCTGGGTGATTTGCTATTGATTTCTGTGAAAAAGAGACAAAACTTCAGCAACTTCCAAAATTGCAATTTTTACCCACCCCTGGTTAATCCCCTATTCTTGCACTATTTTAGCCAAAATCATTTTTGGGCCAGATACTTACCGAGAGGGTTCCATCTTCGCAGGGACTAACCTCTGGATGATTTGCTATTGATTTCTGTGAAAAAGAGACAAAACTTCAGCAACTTCCAAAATTGCAATTTTTACCCACCCCTGGTTAATCCACTATTCTTGCACTATTTTAGCCAAAATCATTTTTGGGCCAGATACTTACCGAGAGGGTTCCATCTTCGCACGCACTAACATCTGGATGATTTCCTATTGATTTCTGTGAAAAAGAGACAAAACTTCAGCAAGTTCCAAAATTACAATTTTTACCCACCCCTGGTTAATCCACTAGTTTTGCACTATTTTAACCAAAATGGTTTTTGGGCCAGATACTTACCGAGAGGGTTCCATCTTCGCAGGGACTAACATCTGGGTGATTTGCTATTGATTTCTGTGAAAAAGAGACAAAACTTCAGCAACTTCCAAAATTGCAATTTTTACCCACCCCTGGGTAAGGCACTAGTTTTGCACTATTTTAGCCAAAATCATTTTTGGGCCAGATACTTACCGAGAGGGTTCCATCTTCGCAGGGACTAACATCTGGGTGATTTGCTATTGATTTCTGTGAAAAAGAGACAAAACTTCAGCAACTTCCAAAATTGTAATTTTTACCCACCCCTGGGTAAGGCACTAGTTTTGCACTATTTTAGCCAAAATGGTTTTTGGGCCAGATACTTACCGAGAGGGTTCCATCTTCGCAGGGACTAACATCTGGGTGATTTGCTATTGATTTCTGTGAAAAAGAGACAAAACTTCAGCAACTTCCAAAATTGTAATTTTTACCCACCCCTGGGTAAGGCACTAGTTTTGCACTATTTTAGCCAAAATGGTTTTCGGACCAGATACTTACCAAGAGGGTCCCTTCTTCGCACGCACTAACTTCTGGATGATTTCCTATTGATTTCTGTGAAAAAGAGACAAAACTTCAGCAACTTCCAAAATTGCAATTTTTACCCACCCCTGGGTAAGGCACTAGTTTTGCACTATTTTAGCCAAAATGGTTTTTGGGCCAGATACTTACCGAGAGGGTCCCTTCTTCGCAGGGACTAACTTCTGGATGATTTCCTATTGATTTCTGTGAAAAAGAGACAAAACTTCAGCAAGTTCCAAAATTGCAATTTTTACCCACCCCTGGTTAATCCCCTATTCTTGCACTATTTTAGCCAAAATGGTTTTTGGGCCAGATACTTACCCAGAGGGTCCCTTCTTCGCAGGCACTAACTTCTGGATGATTTGCTATTGATTTCTGTGAAAAAGAGACAAAACTTCAGCAAGTTCCAAAATTGCAATTTTTACCCACCCCTGGGTAAGGCACTAGTTTTGCACTATTTTAGCCAAAATCATTTTTGGGCCAGATACTTACCGAGAGGGTTCCATCTTCGCAGGGACTAACATCTGGGTGATTTGCTATTGATTTCTGTGAAAAAGAGACAAAACTTCAGCAACTTCCAAAATTGTAATTTTTACCCACCCCTGGGTAAGGCACTAGTTTTGCACTATTTTAGCCAAAATCATTTTTGGGCCAGATACTTACCGAGAGGGTTCCATCTTCGCAGGGACTAACATCTGGGTGATTTGCTATTGATTTCTGTGAAAAAGAGACAAAACTTCAGCAACTTCCAAAATTGTAATTTTTACCCACCCCTGGGTAATCCCCTATTCTTGCACTATTTTAGCCAAAATCATTTTTGGGCCAGATACTTACCGAGAGGGTTCCATCTTCGCAGGGACTAACATCTGGGTGATTTGCTATTGATTTCTGTGAAAAAGAGACAAAACTTCAGCAACTTCCAAAATTGTAATTTTTACCCACCCCTGGGTAAGGCACTAGTTTTGCACTATTTTAGCCAAAATCATTTTTGGGCCAGATACTTACCGAGAGGGTTCCATCTTCGCAGGGACTAACATCTGGGTGATTTGCTATTGATTTCTGTGAAAAAGAGACAAAACTTCAGCAACTTCCAAAATTGTAATTTTTACCCACCCCTGGGTAAGGCACTAGTTTTGCACTATTTTAGCCAAAATCATTTTTGGGCCAGATACTTACCGAGAGGGTTCCATCTTCGCAGGGACTAACATCTGGGTGATTTGCTATTGATTTCTGTGAAAAAGAGACAAAACTTCAGCAACTTCCAAAATTGTAATTTTTACCCACCCCTGGGTAAGGCACTAGTTTTGCACTATTTTAGCCAAAATCATTTTTGGGCCAGATACTTACCGAGAGGGTTCCATCTTCGCAGGGACTAACATCTGGGTGATTTGCTATTGATTTCTGTGAAAAAGAGACAAAACTTCAGCAACTTCCAAAATTGTAATTTTTACCCACCCCTGGGTAAGGCACTAGTTTTGCACTATTTTAGCCAAAATCATTTTTGGGCCAGATACTTACCGAGAGGGTTCCATCTTCGCAGGGACTAACATCTGGGTGATTTGCTATTGATTTCTGTGAAAAAGAGACAAAACTTCAGCAACTTCCAAAATTGTAATTTTTACCCACCCCTGGGTAAGGCACTAGTTTTGCACTATTTTAGCCAAAATTATTTTTGGGCCAGATACTTACCGAGAGGGTTCCATCTTCGCAGGGACTAACATCTGGGTGATTTGCTATTGATTTCTGTGAAAAAGAGACAAAACTTCAGCAACTTCCAAAATTGTAATTTTTACCCACCCCTGGTTAATCCCCTATTCTTGCACTATTTTAGCCAAAATCATTTTTGGGCCAGATACTTACCGAGAGCGTTCCATCTTCGCAGGGACTAACATCTGGGTGATTTGCTATTGATTTCTGTGAAAAAGAGACAAAACTTCAGCAACTTCCAAAATTGTAATTTTTACCCACCCCTGGGTAAGGCACTAGTTTTGCACTATTTTAGCCAAAATCATTTTTGGGCCAGATACTTACCGAGAGGGTTCCATCTTCGCAGGGACTAACATCTGGGTGATTTGCTATTGATTTCTGTGAAAAAGAGACAAAACTTCAGCAACTTCCAAAATTGTAATTTTTACCCACCCCTGGGTAAGGCACTAGTTTTGCACTATTTTAGCCAAAATCATTTTTGGGCCAGATACTTACCGAGAGGGTTCCATCTTCGCAGGGACTAACATCTGGGTGATTTGCTATTGATTTCTGTGAAAAAGAGACAAAACTTCAGCAACTTCCAAAATTGTAATTTTTACCCACCCCTGGGTAAGGCACTAGTTTTGCACTATTTTAGCCAAAATCATTTTTGTGCCAGATACTTACCGAGAGGGTTCCATCTTCGCAGGGACTAACATCTGGGTGATTTGCTATTGATTTCTGTGAAAAAGAGACAAAACTTCAGCAACTTCCAAAATTGTAATTTTTACCCACCCCTGGGTAAGGCACTAGTTTTGCACTATTTTAGCCAAAATTATTTTTGGGCCAGATACTTACCGAGAGGGTTCCATCTTCGCAGGGACTAACATCTGGGTGATTTGCTATTGATTTCTGTGAAAAAGAGACAAAACTTCAGCAACTTCCAAAATTGTAATTTTTACCCACCCCTGGTTAATCCCCTATTCTTGCACTATTTTAGCCAAAATCATTTTTGGGCCAGATACTTACCGAGAGGGTTCCATCTTCGCAGGGACTAACATCTGGGTGATTTGCTATTGATTTCTGTGAAAAAGAGACAAAACTTCAGCAACTTCCAAAATTGTAATTTTTACCCACCCCTGGGTAAGGCACTAGTTTTGCACTATTTTAGCCAAAATCATTTTTGGGCCAGATACTTACCGAGAGGGTTCCATCTTCGCAGGGACTAACATCTGGGTGATTTGCTATTGATTTCTGTGAAAAAGAGACAAAACTTCAGCAACTTCCAAAATTGTAATTTTTACCCACCCCTGGGTAAGGCACTAGTTTTGCACTATTTTAGCCAAAATCATTTTTGGGCCAGATACTTACCGAGAGGGTTCCATCTTCGCAGGGACTAACATCTGGGTGATTTGCTATTGATTTCTGTGAAAAAGAGACAAAACTTCAGCAACTTCCAAAATTGTAATTTTTACCCACCCCTGGGTAAGGCACTAGTTTTGCACTATTTTAGCCAAAATCATTTTTGTGCCAGATACTTACCGAGAGGGTTCCATCTTCGCAGGGACTAACATCTGGGTGATTTGCTATTGATTTCTGTGAAAAAGAGACAAAACTTCAGCAACTTCCAAAATTGTAATTTTTACCCACCCCTGGGTAAGGCACTAGTTTTGCACTATTTTAGCCAAAATTATTTTTGGGCCAGATACTTACCGAGAGGGTTCCATCTTCGCAGGGACTAACATCTGGGTGATTTGCTATTGATTTCTGTGAAAAAGAGACAAAACTTCAGCAACTTCCAAAATTGTAATTTTTACCCACCCCTGGTTAATCCCCTATTCTTGCACTATTTTAGCCAAAATCATTTTTGGGCCAGATACTTACCGAGAGGGTTCCATCTTCGCAGGGACTAACATCTGGGTGATTTGCTATTGATTTCTGTGAAAAAGAGACAAAACTTCAGCAACTTCCAAAATTGTAATTTTTACCCACCCCTGGGTAAGGCACTAGTTTTGCACTATTTTAGCCAAAATCATTTTTGGGCCAGATACTTACCGAGAGGGTTCCATCTTCGCAGGGACTAACATCTGGGTGATTTGCTATTGATTTCTGTGAAAAAGAGACAAAACTTCAGCAACTTCCAAAATTGTAATTTTTACCCACCCCTGGGTAAGGCACTAGTTTTGCACTATTTTAGCCAAAATCATTTTTGGGCCAGATACTTACCGAGAGGGTTCCATCTTCGCAGGGACTAACATCTGGGTGATTTGCTATTGATTTCTGTGAAAAAGAGACAAAACTTCAGCAACTTCCAAAATTGTAATTTTTACCCACCCCTGGGTAAGGCACTAGTTTTGCACTATTTTAGCCAAAATCATTTTTGGGCCAGATACTTACCGAGAGGGTTCCATCTTCGCAGGGACTAACATCTGGGTGATTTGCTATTGATTTCTGTGAAAAAGAGACAAAACTTCAGCAACTTCCAAAATTGTAATTTTTACCCACCCCTGGTTAATCCCCTATTCTTGCACTATTTTAGCCAAAATCATTTTTGGGCCAGATACTTACCGAGAGGGTTCCATCTTCGCAGGGACTAACATCTGGGTGATTTGCTATTGATTTCTGTGAAAAAGAGACAAAACTTCAGCAACTTCCAAAATTGTAATTTTTACCCACCCCTGGGTAATCCCCTATTCTTGCACTATTTTAGCCAAAATCATTTTTGGGCCAGATACTTACCGAGAGGGTTCCATCTTCGCAGGGACTAACATCTGGGTGATTTGCTATTGATTTCTGTGAAAAAGAGACAAAACTTCAGCAACTTCCAAAATTGTAATTTTTACCCACCCCTGGGTAAGGCACTAGTTTTGCACTATTTTAGCCAAAATTATTTTTGGGCCAGATACTTACCGAGAGGGTTCCATCTTCGCAGGGACTAACATCTGGGTGATTTGCTATTGATTTCTGTGAAAAAGAGACAAAACTTCAGCAACTTCCAAAATTGTAATTTTTACCCACCCCTGGTTAATCCCCTATTCTTGCACTATTTTAGCCAAAATCATTTTTGGGCCAGATACTTACCGAGAGCGTTCCATCTTCGCAGGGACTAACATCTGGGTGATTTGCTATTGATTTCTGTGAAAAAGAGACAAAACTTCAGCAACTTCCAAAATTGTAATTTTTACCCACCCCTGGGTAAGGCACTAGTTTTGCACTATTTTAGCCAAAATCATTTTTGGGCCAGATACTTACCGAGAGGGTTCCATCTTCGCAGGGACTAACATCTGGGTGATTTGCTATTGATTTCTGTGAAAAAGAGACAAAACTTCAGCAACTTCCAAAATTGTAATTTTTACCCACCCCTGGGTAAGGCACTAGTTTTGCACTATTTTAGCCAAAATCATTTTTGGGCCAGATACTTACCGAGAGGGTTCCATCTTCGCAGGGACTAACATCTGGGTGATTTGCTATTGATTTCTGTGAAAAAGAGACAAAACTTCAGCAACTTCCAAAATTGTAATTTTTACCCACCCCTGGTTAATCCCCTATTCTTGCACTATTTTAGCCAAAATCATTTTTGGGCCAGATACTTACCGAGAGGGTTCCATCTTCGCAGGGACTAACATCTGGGTGATTTGCTATTGATTTCTGTGAAAAAGAGACAAAACTTCAGCAACTTCCAAAATTGTAATTTTTACCCACCCCTGGGTAATCCCCTATTCTTGCACTATTTTAGCCAAAATCATTTTTGGGCCAGATACTTACCGAGAGGGTTCCATCTTCGCAGGGACTAACATCTGGGTGATTTGCTATTGATTTCTGTGAAAAAGAGACAAAACTTCAGCAACTTCCAAAATTGTAATTTTTACCCACCCCTGGTTAATCCCCTATTCTTGCACTATTTTAGCCAAAATCATTTTTGGGCCAGATACTTACCGAGAGGGTTCCGTCTTCGCAGGGACTAACATCTGGGTGATTTGCTATTGATTTCTGTGAAAAAGAGACAAAACTTCAGCAACTTCCAAAATTGTAATTTTTACCCACCCCTGGGTAATCCACTTCTCATGCACCATTTTAGCCAAAATCATTTTTGGGCCAGATACTTACCGAGAGGGTTCCATCTTCGCAGGGACCAACGTCTGGGTGATTTGCTATTGATTTCTGTGAAAAAGAGACAAAACTTCAGCAACTTCCAAAATTGCAATTTTTACCCACCCCTGGTTAATCCACTTCTCATGCACCATTTTAGCCAAAATCATTTTTGGGCCAGATACTTACCGAGAGGGTTCCATCTTCGCAGGGACTAACGTCTGGGTGATTTGCTATTGATTTCTGTGAAAAAGAGACAAAACTTCAGCAACTTCCAAAATTGCAATTTTTACCCACCCCTGGTTAATCCACTTCTCATGCACCATTTTAGCCAAAATCATTTTTGGGCCAGATACTTACCGAGAGGGTTCCATCTTCGCAGGGACTAACGTCTGGGTGATTTGCTATTGATTTCTGTGAAAAAGAGACAAAACTTCAGCAACTTCCAAAATTGCAATTTTTACCCACCCCTGGTTAAGGCACTAGTTTTGCACCATTTTAGCCAAAATCATTTTTGGGCCAGATACTTACCGAGAGGGTTCCATCTTCGCAGGGACTAACGTCTGGGTGATTTGCTATTGATTTCTGTGAAAAAGAGACAAAACTTCAGCAACTTCCAAAATTGCAATTTTTACCCACCCCTGGTTAATCCACTTCTCATGCACCATTTTAGCCAAAATCATTTTTGGGCCAGATACTTACCGAGAGGGTTCCATCTTCGCAGGGACTAACGTCTGGGTGATTTGCTATTGATTTCTGTGAAAAAGAGACAAAACTTCAGCAACTTCCAAAATTGCAATTTTTACCCACCCCTGGTTAATCCACTTCTCATGCACCATTTTAGCCAAAATCATTTTTGGGCCAGATACTTACCGAGAGGGTTCCATCTTCGCAGGGACTAACGTCTGGGTGATTTGCTATTGATTTCTGTGAAAAAGAGACAAAACTTCAGCAACTTCCAAAATTGCAATTTTTACCCACCCCTGGTTAATCCACTTCTCATGCACCATTTTAGCCAAAATCATTTTTGGGCCAGATACTTACCGAGAGGGTTCCATCTTCGCAGGGACTAACGTCTGGGTGATTTGCTATTGATTTCTGTGAAAAAGAGACAGAACTTCACCAACTTCCAAAATTGCAATTTTTACCCACCCCTGGTTAATCCACTTCTCATGCACCATTTTAGCCAAAATCATTTTTGGGCCAGATACTTACCGAGAGGGTTCCATCTTCGCAGGGACTAACGTCTGGGTGATTTGCTATTGATTTCTGTGAAAAAGAGACAAAACTTCAGCAACTTCCAAAATTGCAATTTTTACCCACCCCTGGTTAATCCACTTCTCATGCACCATTTTAGCCAAAATCATTTTTGGGCCAGATACTTACCGAGAGGGTTCCATCTTCGCAGGGACCAACGTCTGGGTGATTTGCTATTGATTTCTGTGAAAAAGAGACAAAACTTCAGCAACTTCCAAAATTGCAATTTTTACCCACCCCTGGTTAATCCACTTCTCATGCACCATTTTAGCCAAAATCATTTTTGGGCCAGATACTTACCGAGAGGGTTCCATCTTCGCAGGGACTAACGTCTGGGTGATTTGCTATTGATTTCTGTGAAAAAGAGACAAAACTTCAGCAACTTCCAAAATTGCAATTTTTACCCACCCCTGGTTAATCCACTTCTCATGCACCATTTTAGCCAAAATCATTTTTGGGCCAGATACTTACCGAGAGGGTTCCATCTTCGCAGGGACTAACGTCTGGGTGATTTGCTATTGATTTCTGTGAAAAAGAGACAAAACTTCAGCAACTTCCAAAATTGCAATTTTTACCCACCCCTGGTTAATCCACTTCTCATGCACCATTTTAGCCAAAATCATTTTTGGGCCAGATACTTACCGAGAGGGTTCCATCTTCGCAGGGACTAACGTCTGGGTGATTTGCTATTGATTTCTGTGAAAAAGAGACAAAACTTCAGCAACTTCCAAAATTGCAATTTTTACCCACCCCTGGTTAATCCACTTCTCATGCACCATTTTAGCCAAAATCATTTTTGGGCCAGATACTTACCGAGAGGGTTCCATCTTCGCAGGGACTAACGTCTGGGTGATTTGCTATTGATTTCTGTGAAAAAGAGACAGAACTTCACCAACTTCCAAAATTGCAATTTTTACCCACCCCTGGTTAATCCACTTCTCATGCACCATTTTAGCCAAAATCATTTTTGGGCCAGATACTTACCGAGAGGGTTCCATCTTCGCAGGGACTAACGTCTGGGTGATTTGCTATTGATTTCTGTGAAAAAGAGACAAAACTTCAGCAACTTCCAAAATTGCAATTTTTACCCACCCCTGGTTAATCCACTTCTCATGCACCATTTTAGCCAAAATCATTTTTGGGCCAGATACTTACCGAGAGGGTTCCATCTTCGCAGGGACCAACGTCTGGGTGATTTGCTATTGATTTCTGTGAAAAAGAGACAAAACTTCAGCAACTTCCAAAATTGCAATTTTTACCCACCCCTGGTTAATCCACTTCTCATGCACCATTTTAGCCAAAATCATTTTTGGGCCAGATACTTACCGAGAGGGTTCCATCTTCGCAGGGACTAACGTCTGGGTGATTTGCTATTGATTTCTGTGAAAAAGAGACAAAACTTCAGCAACTTCCAAAATTGCAATTTTTACCCACCCCTGGTTAATCCACTTCTCATGCACCATTTTAGCCAAAATCATTTTTGGGCCAGATACTTACCGAGAGGGTTCCATCTTCGCAGGGACTAACGTCTGGGTGATTTGCTATTGATTTCTGTGAAAAAGAGACAAAACTTCAGCAACTTCCAAAATTGCAATTTTTACCCACCCCTGGTTAATCCACTTCTCATGCACCATTTTAGCCAAAATCATTTTTGGGCCAGATACTTACCGAGAGGGTTCCATCTTCGCAGGGACTAACGTCTGGGTGATTTGCTATTGATTTCTGTGAAAAAGAGACAAAACTTCAGCAACTTCCAAAATTGCAATTTTTACCCACCCCTGGTTAATCCACTTCTCATGCACCATTTTAGCCAAAATCATTTTTGGGCCAGATACTTACCGAGAGGGTTCCATCTTCGCAGGCACCAACGTCTGGGTGATTTGCTATTGATTTCTGTGAAAAAGAGACAAAACTTCAGCAACTTCCAAAATTGCAATTTTTACCCACCCCTGGTTAATCCACTTCTCATGCACCATTTTAGCCAAAATCATTTTTGGGCCAGATACTTACCGAGAGGGTTCCATCTTCGCAGGGACTAACGTCTGGGTGATTTGCTATTGATTTCTGTGAAAAAGAGACAAAACTTCAGCAACTTCCAAAATTGCAATTTTTACCCACCCCTGGTTAATCCACTTCTCATGCACCATTTTAGCCAAAATCATTTTTGGGCCAGATACTTACCGAGAGGGTTCCATCTTCGCAGGGACTAACGTCTGGGTGATTTGCTATTGATTTCTGTGAAAAAGAGACAAAACTTCAGCAACTTCCAAAATTGCAATTTTTACCCACCCCTGGTTAATCCACTTCTCATGCACCATTTTAGCCAAAATCATTTTTGGGCCAGATACTTACCGAGAGGGTTCCATCTTCGCAGGGACTAACGTCTGGGTGATTTGCTATTGATTTCTGTGAAAAAGAGACAAAACTACAGCAACTTCCAAAATTGCAATTTTTACCCACCCCTGGTTAATCCACTTCTCATGCACCATTTTAGCCAAAATCATTTTTGGGCCAGATACTTACCGAGAGGGTTCCATCTTCGCAGGGACCAACGTCTGGGTGATTTGCTATTGATTTCTGTGAAAAAGAGACAAAACTTCAGCAACTTCCAAAATTGCAATTTTTACCCACCCCTGGTTAATCCACTTCTCATGCACCATTTTAGCCAAAATCATTTTTGGGCCAGATACTTACCGAGAGGGTTCCATCTTCGCAGGGACCAACGTCTGGGTGATTTGCTATTGATTTCTGTGAAAAAGAGACAAAACTTCAGCAACTTCCAAAATTGCAATTTTTACCCACCCCTGGTTAATCCACTTCTCATGCACCATTTTAGCCAAAATCATTTTTGGGCCAGATACTTACCGAGAGGGTTCCATCTTCGCAGGGACTAACGTCTGGGTGATTTGCTATTGATTTCTGTGAAAAAGAGACAAAACTTCAGCAACTTCCAAAATTGCAATTTTTACCCACCCCTGGTTAATCCACTTCTCATGCACCATTTTAGCCAAAATCATTTTTGGGCCAGATACTTACCGAGAGGGTTCCATCTTCGCAGGGACTAACGTCTGGGTGATTTGCTATTGATTTCTGTGAAAAAGAGACAAAACTTCAGCAACTTCCAAAATTGCAATTTTTACCCACCCCTGGTTAATCCACTTCTCATGCACCATTTTAGCCAAAATCATTTTTGGGCCAGATACTTACCGAGAGGGTTCCATCTTCGCAGGGACCAACGTCTGGGTGATTTGCTATTGATTTCTGTGAAAAAGAGACAAAACTTCAGCAACTTCCAAAATTGCAATTTTTACCCAGCCCTGGTTAATCCACTTCTCATGCACCATTTTAGCCAAAATCATTTTTGGGCCAGATACTTACCGAGAGGGTTCCATCTTCGCAGGGACTAACGTCTGGGTGATTTGCTATTGATTTCTGTGAAAAAGAGACAAAACTTCAGCAACTTCCAAAATTGCAATTTTTACCCACCCCTGGTTAATCCACTTCTCATGCACCATTTTAGCCAAAATCATTTTTGGGCCAGATACTTACCGAGAGGGTTCCATCTTCGCAGGGACCAACGTCTGGGTGATTTGCTATTGATTTCTGTGAAAAAGAGACAAAACTTCAGCAACTTCCAAAATTGCAATTTTTACCCACCCCTGGTTAATCCACTTCTCATGCACCATTTTAGCCAAAATCATTTTTGGGCCAGATACTTACCGAGAGGGTTCCATCTTCGCAGGGACTAACGTCTGGGTGATTTGCTATTGATTTCTGTGAAAAAGAGACAAAACTTCAGCAACTTCCAAAATTGCAATTTTTACCCACCCCTGGTTAATCCACTTCTCATGCACCATTTTAGCCAAAATCATTTTTGGGCCAGATACTTACCGAGAGGGTTCCATCTTCGCAGGGACTAACGTCTGGGTGATTTGCTATTGATTTCTGTGAAAAAGAGACAAAACTTCAGCAACTTCCAAAATTGCAATTTTTACCCACCCCTGGTTAATCCACTTCTCATGCACCATTTTAGCCAAAATCATTTTTGGGCCAGATACTTACCGAGAGGGTTCCATCTTCGCAGGGACTAACGTCTGGGTGATTTGCTATTGATTTCTGTGAAAAAGAGACAAAACTTCAGCAACTTCCAAAATTGCAATTTTTACCCACCCCTGGTTAATCCACTTCTCATGCACCATTTTAGCCAAAAACATTTTTGGGCCAGATACTTACCGAGAGGGTTCCATCTTCGCAGGGACCAACGTCTGGGTGATTTGCTATTGATTTCTGTGAAAAAGAGACAAAACTTCAGCAACTTCCAAAATTGCAATTTTTACCCACCCCTGGTTAATCCACTTCTCATGCACCATTTTAGCCAAAATCATTTTTGGGCCAGATACTTACCGAGAGGGTTCCATCTTCGCAGGGACTAACGTCTGGGTGATTTGCTATTGATTTCTGTGAAAAAGAGACAAAACTTCAGCAACTTCCAAAATTGCAATTTTTACCCACCCCTGGTTAATCCACTTCTCATGCACCATTTTAGCCAAAATCATTTTTGGGCCAGATACTTACCGAGAGGGTTCCATCTTCGCAGGGACTAACGTCTGGGTGATTTGCTATTGATTTCTGTGAAAAAGAGACAAAACTTCAGCAACTTCCAAAATTGCAATTTTTACCCACCCCTGGTTAATCCACTTCTCATGCACCATTTTAGCCAAAATCATTTTTGGGCCAGATACTTACCAAGAGGGTTCCATCTTCGCAGGGACTAACGTCTGGGTGATTTGCTATTGATTTCTGTGAAAAAGAGACGAAACTTCAGCAACTTCCAAAATTGCAATTTTTACCCACCCCGGGTTAATCCACTTCTCATGCACCATTTTAGCCAAAATCATTTTTGGGCCAGATACTTACCGAGAGGGTTCCATCTTCGCAGGGACTAACGTCTGGGTGATTTGCTATTGATTTCTGTGAAAAAGAGACAAAACTTCAGCAACTTCCAAAATTGCAATTTTTACCCACCCCTGGTTAATCCACTTCTCATGCACCATTTTAGCCAAAATCATTTTTGGGCCAGATACTTACCGAGAGGGTTCCATCTTCGCAGGGACCAACGTCTGGGTGATTTGCTATTGATTTCTGTGAAAAAGAGACAAAACTTCAGCAACTTCCAAAATTGCAATTTTTACCCACCCCTGGTTAATCCACTTCTCATGCACCATTTTAGCCAAAATCATTTTTGGGCCAGATACTTACCGAGAGGGTTCCATCTTCGCAGGGACTAACGTCTGGGTGATTTGCTATTGATTTCTGTGAAAAAGAGACAAAACTTCAGCAACTTCCAAAATTGCAATTTTTACCCACCCCTGGTTAATCCACTTCTCATGCACCATTTTAGCCAAAATCATTTTTGGGCCAGATACTTACCGAGAGGGTTCCATCTTCGCAGGGACTAACGTCTGGGTGATTTGCTATTGATTTCTGTGAAAAAGAGACAAAACTTCAGCAACTTCCAAAATTGCAATTTTTACCCACCCCTGGTTAGTCCACTATTCTTGCACTATTTTAGCCAAAATCATTTTTGGGCCAGATACTTACCGAGAGGGTTCCATCTTCGCAGGGACTAACATCTGGGTGATTTGCTATTGATTTCTGTGAAAAAGAGACAAAACTTCAGCAACTTCCAAAATTGCAATTTTTACCCACCCCTGGTTAATCCACTATTCTTGCACTATTTTAGCCAAAATCATTTTTGGGCCAGATACTTACCGAGAGGGTTCCATCTTCGCAGGGACTAACATCTGGGTGATTTGCTATTGATTTCTGTGAAAAAGAGACAAAACTTCAGCAACTTCCAAAATTGCAATTTTTACCCACCCCTGGTTAATCCCCTATTCTTGCACTATTTTAGCCAAAATCATTTTTGGGCCAGATACTTACCGAGAGGGTTCCATCTTCGCAGGGACTAACCTCTGGATGATTTGCTATTGATTTCTGTGAAAAAGAGACAAAACTTCAGCAACTTCCAAAATTGCAATTTTTACCCACCCCTGGTTAATCCACTATTCTTGCACTATTTTAGCCAAAATCATTTTTGGGCCAGATACTTACCGAGAGGGTTCCATCTTCGCACGCACTAACATCTGGATGATTTCCTATTGATTTCTGTGAAAAAGAGACAAAACTTCAGCAAGTTCCAAAATTATAATTTTTACCCACCCCTGGTTAATCCACTAGTTTTGCACTATTTTAACCAAAATGGTTTTTGGGCCAGATACTTACCGAGAGGGTTCCATCTTCGCAGGGACTAACATCTGGGTGATTTGCTATTGATTTCTGTGAAAAAGAGACAAAACTTCAGCAACTTCCAAAATTGCAATTTTTACCCACCCCTGGGTAAGGCACTAGTTTTGCACTATTTTAGCCAAAATCATTTTTGGGCCAGATACTTACCGAGAGGGTTCCATCTTCGCAGGGACTAACATCTGGGTGATTTGCTATTGATTTCTGTGAAAAAGAGACAAAACTTCAGCAACTTCCAAAATTGTAATTTTTACCCACCCCTGGGTAAGGCACTAGTTTTGCACTATTTTAGCCAAAATGGTTTTTGGGCCAGATACTTACCGAGAGGGTTCCATCTTCGCAGGGACTAACATCTGGGTGATTTGCTATTGATTTCTGTGAAAAAGAGACAAAACTTCAGCAACTTCCAAAATTGTAATTTTTACCCACCCCTGGGTAAGGCACTAGTTTTGCACTATTTTAGCCAAAATGGTTTTCGGACCAGATACTTACCAAGAGGGTCCCTTCTTCGCACGCACTAACTTCTGGATGATTTCCTATTGATTTCTGTGAAAAAGAGACAAAACTTCAGCAACTTCCAAAATTGCAATTTTTACCCACCCCTGGGTAAGGCACTAGTTTTGCACTATTTTAGCCAAAATGGTTTTTGGGCCAGATACTTACCGAGAGGGTCCCTTCTTCGCAGGGACTAACTTCTGGATGATTTCCTATTGATTTCTGTGAAAAAGAGACAAAACTTCAGCAAGTTCCAAAATTGCAATTTTTACCCACCCCTGGTTAATCCCCTATTCTTGCACTATTTTAGCCAAAATGGTTTTTGGGCCAGATACTTACCCAGAGGGTCCCTTCTTCGCAGGCACTAACTTCTGGATGATTTGCTATTGATTTCTGTGAAAAAGAGACAAAACTTCAGCAAGTTCCAAAATTGCAATTTTTACCCACCCCTGGGTAAGGCACTAGTTTTGCACTATTTTAGCCAAAATCATTTTTGGGCCAGATACTTACCGAGAGGGTTCCATCTTCGCAGGGACTAACATCTGGGTGATTTGCTATTGATTTCTGTGAAAAAGAGACAAAACTTCAGCAACTTCCAAAATTGTAATTTTTACCCACCCCTGGGTAAGGCACTAGTTTTGCACTATTTTAGCCAAAATCATTTTTGGGCCAGATACTTACCGAGAGGGTTCCATCTTCGCAGGGACTAACATCTGGGTGATTTGCTATTGATTTCTGTGAAAAAGAGACAAAACTTCAGCAACTTCCAAAATTGTAATTTTTACCCACCCCTGGGTAATCCCCTATTCTTGCACTATTTTAGCCAAAATCATTTTTGGGCCAGATACTTACCGAGAGGGTTCCATCTTCGCAGGGACTAACATCTGGGTGATTTGCTATTGATTTCTGTGAAAAAGAGACAAAACTTCAGCAACTTCCAAAATTGTAATTTTTACCCACCCCTGGGTAAGGCACTAGTTTTGCACTATTTTAGCCAAAATCATTTTTGGGCCAGATACTTACCGAGAGGGTTCCATCTTCGCAGGGACTAACATCTGGGTGATTTGCTATTAATTTCTGTGAAAAAGAGACAAAACTTCAGCAACTTCCAAAATCGTAATTTTTACCCACCCCTGGGTAAGGCACTAGTTTTGCACTATTTTAGCCAAAATCATTTTTGGGCCAGATACTTACCGAGAGGGTTCCATCTTCGCAGGGACTAACATCTGGGTGATTTGCTATTGATTTCTGTGAAAAAGAGACAAAACTTCAGCAACTTCCAAAATTGTAATTTTTACCCACCCCTGGGTAAGGCACTAGTTTTGCACTATTTTAGCCAAAATCATTTTTGGGCCAGATACTTACCGAGAGGGTTCCATCTTCGCAGGGACTAACATCTGGGTGATTTGCTATTGATTTCTGTGAAAAAGAGACAAAACTTCAGCAACTTCCAAAATTGTAATTTTTACCCACCCCTGGGTAAGGCACTAGTTTTGCACTATTTTAGCCAAAATCATTTTTGGGCCAGATACTTACCGAGAGGGTTCCATCTTCGCAGGGACTAACATCTGGGTGATTTGCTATTGATTTCTGTGAAAAAGAGACAAAACTTCAGCAACTTCCAAAATTGTAATTTTTACCCACCCCTGGGTAAGGCACTAGTTTTGCACTATTTTAGCCAAAATTATTTTTGGGCCAGATACTTACCGAGAGGGTTCCATCTTCGCAGGGACTAACATCTGGGTGATTTGCTATTGATTTCTGTGAAAAAGAGACAAAACTTCAGCAACTTCCAAAATTGTAATTTTTACCCACCCCTGGTTAATCCCCTATTCTTGCACTATTTTAGCCAAAATCATTTTTGGGCCAGATACTTACCGAGAGCGTTCCATCTTCGCAGGGACTAACATCTGGGTGATTTGCTATTGATTTCTGTGAAAAAGAGACAAAACTTCAGCAACTTCCAAAATTGTAATTTTTACCCACCCCTGGGTAAGGCACTAGTTTTGCACTATTTTAGCCAAAATCATTTTTGGGCCAGATACTTACCGAGAGGGTTCCATCTTCGCAGGGACTAACATCTGGGTGATTTGCTATTGATTTCTGTGAAAAAGAGACAAAACTTCAGCAACTTCCAAAATTGTAATTTTTACCCACCCCTGGGTAAGGCACTAGTTTTGCACTATTTTAGCCAAAATCATTTTTGGGCCAGATACTTACCGAGAGGGTTCCATCTTCGCAGGGACTAACATCTGGGTGATTTGCTATTGATTTCTGTGAAAAAGAGACAAAACTTCAGCAACTTCCAAAATTGTAATTTTTACCCACCCCTGGGTAAGGCACTAGTTTTGCACTATTTTAGCCAAAATCATTTTTGTGCCAGATACTTACCGAGAGGGTTCCATCTTCGCAGGGACTAACATCTGGGTGATTTGCTATTGATTTCTGTGAAAAAGAGACAAAACTTCAGCAACTTCCAAAATTGTAATTTTTACCCACCCCTGGGTAAGGCACTAGTTTTGCACTATTTTAGCCAAAATTATTTTTGGGCCAGATACTTACCGAGAGGGTTCCATCTTCGCAGGGACTAACATCTGGGTGATTTGCTATTGATTTCTGTGAAAAAGAGACAAAACTTCAGCAACTTCCAAAATTGTAATTTTTACCCACCCCTGGTTAATCCCCTATTCTTGCACTATTTTAGCCAAAATCATTTTTGGGCCAGATACTTACCGAGAGGGTTCCATCTTCGCAGGGACTAACATCTGGGTGATTTGCTATTGATTTCTGTGAAAAAGAGACAAAACTTCAGCAACTTCCAAAATTGTAATTTTTACCCACCCCTGGGTAAGGCACTAGTTTTGCACTATTTTAGCCAAAATCATTTTTGGGCCAGATACTTACCGAGAGGGTTCCATCTTCGCAGGGACTAACATCTGGGTGATTTGCTATTGATTTCTGTGAAAAAGAGACAAAACTTCAGCAACTTCCAAAATTGTAATTTTTACCCACCCCTGGGTAAGGCACTAGTTTTGCACTATTTTAGCCAAAATCATTTTTGGGCCAGATACTTACCGAGAGGGTTCCATCTTCGCAGGGACTAACATCTGGGTGATTTGCTATTGATTTCTGTGAAAAAGAGACAAAACTTCAGCAACTTCCAAAATTGTAATTTTTACCCACCCCTGGGTAAGGCACTAGTTTTGCACTATTTTAGCCAAAATCATTTTTGGGCCAGATACTTACCGAGAGGGTTCCATCTTCGCAGGGACTAACATCTGGGTGATTTGCTATTGATTTCTGTGAAAAAGAGACAAAACTTCAGCAACTTCCAAAATTGTAATTTTTACCCACCCCTGGTTAATCCCCTATTCTTGCACTATTTTAGCCAAAATCATTTTTGGGCCAGATACTTACCGAGAGGGTTCCATCTTCGCAGGGACTAACATCTGGGTGATTTGCTATTGATTTCTGTGAAAAAGAGACAAAACTTCAGCAACTTCCAAAATTGTAATTTTTACCCACCCCTGGGTAATCCCCTATTCTTGCACTATTTTAGCCAAAATCATTTTTGGGCCAGATACTTACCGAGAGGGTTCCATCTTCGCAGGGACTAACATCTGGGTGATTTGCTATTGATTTCTGTGAAAAAGAGACAAAACTTCAGCAACTTCCAAAATTGTAATTTTTACCCACCCCTGGTTAATCCCCTATTCTTGCACTATTTTAGCCAAAATCATTTTTGGGCCAGATACTTACCGAGAGGGTTCCGTCTTCGCAGGGACTAACATCTGGGTGATTTGCTATTGATTTCTGTGAAAAAGAGACAAAACTTCAGCAACTTCCAAAATTGTAATTTTTACCCACCCCTGGGTAATCCACTTCTCATGCACCATTTTAGCCAAAATCATTTTTGGGCCAGATACTTACCGAGAGGGTTCCATCTTCGCAGGGACCAACGTCTGGGTGATTTGCTATTGATTTCTGTGAAAAAGAGACAAAACTTCAGCAACTTCCAAAATTGCAATTTTTACCCACCCCTGGTTAATCCACTTCTCATGCACCATTTTAGCCAAAATCATTTTTGGGCCAGATACTTACCGAGAGGGTTCCATCTTCGCAGGGACTAACGTCTGGGTGATTTGCTATTGATTTCTGTGAAAAAGAGACAAAACTTCAGCAACTTCCAAAATTGCAATTTTTACCCACCCCTGGTTAATCCACTTCTCATGCACCATTTTAGCCAAAATCATTTTTGGGCCAGATACTTACCGAGAGGGTTCCATCTTCGCAGGGACTAACGTCTGGGTGATTTGCTATTGATTTCTGTGAAAAAGAGACAAAACTTCAGCAACTTCCAAAATTGCAATTTTTACCCACCCCTGGGTAAGGCACTAGTTTTGCACTATTTTAGCCAAAATCATTTTTGGGCCAGATACTTACCGAGAGGGTTCCATCTTCGCAGGGACTAACGTCTGGGTGATTTGCTATTGATTTCTGTGAAAAAGAGACAAAACTTCAGCAACTTCCAAAATTGCAATTTTTACCCACCCCTGGTTAATCCACTTCTCATGCACCATTTTAGCCAAAATCATTTTTGGGCCAGATACTTACCGAGAGGGTTCCATCTTCGCAGGGACTAACGTCTGGGTGATTTGCTATTGATTTCTGTGAAAAAGAGACAAAACTTCAGCAACTTCCAAAATTGCAATTTTTACCCACCCCTGGTTAATCCACTTCTCATGCACCATTTTAGCCAAAATCATTTTTGGGCCAGATACTTACCGAGAGGGTTCCATCTTCGCAGGGACCAACGTCTGGGTGATTTGCTATTGATTTCTGTGAAAAAGAGACAAAACTTCAGCAACTTCCAAAATTGCAATTTTTACCCACCCCTGGTTAATCCACTTCTCATGCACCATTTTAGCCAAAATCATTTTTGGGCCAGATACTTACCGAGAGGGTTCCATCTTCGCAGGGACTAACGTCTGGGTGATTTGCTATTGATTTCTGTGAAAAAGAGACAAAACTTCAGCAACTTCCAAAATTGCAATTTTTACCCACCCCTGGTTAATCCACTTCTCATGCACCATTTTAGCCAAAATCATTTTTGGGCCAGATACTTACCGAGAGGGTTCCATCTTCGCAGGGACTAACGTCTGGGTGATTTGCTATCGATTTCTGTGAAAAAGAGACAAAACTTCAGCAACTTCCAAAATTGCAATTTTTACCCACCCCTGGTTAATCCACTTCTCATGCACCATTTTAGCCAAAATCATTTTTGGGCCAGATACTTACCGAGAGGGTTCCATCTTCGCAGGGACTAACGTCTGGGTGATTTGCTATTGATTTCTGTGAAAAAGAGACAAAACTTCAGCAACTTCCAAAATTGCAATTTTTACCCACCCCTGGTTAATCCACTTCTCATGCACCATTTTAGCCAAAATCATTTTTGGGCCAGATACTTACCGAGAGGGTTCCATCTTCGCAGGGACTAACGTCTGGGTGATTTGCTATTGATTTCTGTGAAAAAGAGACAAAACTTCAGCAACTTCCAAAATTGCAATTTTTACCCACCCCTGGTTAATCCACTTCTCATGCACCATTTTAGCCAAAATCATTTTTGGGCCAGATACTTACCGAGAGGGTTCCATCTTCGCAGGGACCAACGTCTGGGTGATTTGCTATTGATTTCTGTGAAAAAGAGACAAAACTTCAGCAACTTCCAAAATTGCAATTTTTACCCACCCCTGGTTAATCCACTTCTCATGCACCATTTTAGCCAAAATCATTTTTGGGCCAGATACTTACCGAGAGGGTTCCATCTTCGCAGGGACTAACGTCTGGGTGATTTGCTATTGATTTCTGTGAAAAAGAGACAAAACTTCAGCAACTTCCAAAATTGCAATTTTTACCCACCCCTGGTTAATCCACTTCTCATGCACCATTTTAGCCAAAATCATTTTTGGGCCAGATACTTACCGAGAGGGTTCCATCTTCGCAGGGACTAACGTCTGGGTGATTTGCTATTGATTTCTGTGAAAAAGAGACAAAACTTCAGCAACTTCCAAAATTGCAATTTTTACCCACCCCTGGTTAATCCACTTCTCATGCACCATTTTAGCCAAAATCATTTTTGGGCCAGATACTTACCGAGAGGGTTCCATCTTCGCAGGGACTAACGTCTGGGTGATTTGCTATTGATTTCTGTGAAAAAGAGACAAAACTTCAGCAACTTCCAAAATTGCAATTTTTACCCACCCCTGGTTAATCCACTTCTCATGCACCATTTTAGCCAAAATCATTTTTGGGCCAGATACTTACCGAGAGGGTTCCATCTTCGCAGGGACTAACGTCTGGGTGATTTGCTATTGATTTCTGTGAAAAAGAGACAAAACTTCAGCAACTTCCAAAATTGCAATTTTTACCCACCCCTGGTTAATCCACTTCTCATGCACCATTTTAGCCAAAATCATTTTTGGGCCAGATACTTACCGAGAGGGTTCCATCTTCGCAGGGACCAACGTCTGGGTGATTTGCTATTGATTTCTGTGAAAAAGAGACAAAACTTCAGCAACTTCCAAAATTGCAATTTTTACCCACCCCTGGTTAATCCACTTCTCATGCACCATTTTAGCCAAAATCATTTTTGGGCCAGATACTTACCGAGAGGGTTCCATCTTCGCAGGGACTAACGTCTGGGTGATTTGCTATTGATTTCTGTGAAAAAGAGACAAAACTTCAGCAACTTCCAAAATTGCAATTTTTACCCACCCCTGGTTAATCCACTTCTCATGCACCATTTTAGCCAAAATCATTTTTGGGCCAGATACTTACCGAGAGGGTTCCATCTTCGCAGGGACCAACGTCTGGGTGATTTGCTATTGATTTCTGTGAAAAAGAGACAAAACTTCAGCAACTTCCAAAATTGCAATTTTTACCCACCCCTGGTTAATCCACTTCTCATGCACCATTTTAGCCAAAATCATTTTTGGGCCAGATACTTACCGAGAGGGTTCCATCTTCGCAGGGACTAACGTCTGGGTGATTTGCTATTGATTTCTGTGAAAAAGAGACAAAACTTCAGCAACTTCCAAAATTGCAATTTTTACCCACCCCTGGTTAATCCACTTCTCATGCACCATTTTAGCCAAAATCATTTTTGGGCCAGATACTTACCGAGAGGGTTCCATCTTCGCAGGGACTAACATCTGGGTGATTTGCTATTGATTTCTGTGAAAAAGAGACAAAACTTCAGCAACTTCCAAAATTGCAATTTTTACCCACCCCTGGTTAATCCACTGTTGTTGCACTATTTTAGCCAAAATCATTTTTGGGCCAGATACTTACCGAGAGGGTTCCATCTTCGCAGGGACTAACATCTGGGTGATTTGCTATTGATTTCTGTGAAAAAGAGACAAAACTTCAGCAACTTCCAAAATTGCAATTTTTACCCACCCCTGGTTAATCCACTGTTGTTGCACTATTTTAGCCAAAATCATTTTTGGGCCAGATACTTACCGAGAGGGTTCCATCTTCGCAGGGACTAACATCTGGGTGATTTGCTATTGATTTCTGTGAAAAAGAGACAAAACTTCAGCAACTTCCAAAATTGCAATTTTTACCCACCCCTGGTTAATCCACTGTTGTTGCACTATTTTAGCCAAAATCATTTTTGGGCCAGATACTTACCGAGAGGGTTCCATCTTCGCAGGGACTAACATCTGGGTGATTTGCTATTGATTTCTGTGAAAAAGAGACAAAACTTCAGCAACTTCCAAAATTGCAATTTTTACCCAGCCCTGGTTAATCCACTTCTCATGCACCATTTTAGCCAAAATCATTTTTGGGCCAGATACTTACCGAGAGGGTTCCATCTTCGCAGGGACTAACGTCTGGGTGATTTGCTATTGATTTCTGTGAAAAAGAGACAAAACTTCAGCAACTTCCAAAATTGCAATTTTTACCCACCCCTGGTTAATCCACTTCTCATGCACCATTTTAGCCAAAATCATTTTTGGGCCAGATACTTACCGAGAGGGTTCCATCTTCGCAGGGACTAACGTCTGGGTGATTTGCTATTGATTTCTGTGAAAAAGAGACAAAACTTCAGCAACTTCCAAAATTGCAATTTTTACCCACCCCTGGTTAATCCACTTCTCATGCACCATTTTAGCCAAAATCATTTTTGGGCCAGATACTTACCGAGAGGGTTCCATCTTCGCAGGGACTAACGTCTGGGTGATTTGCTATTGATTTCTGTGAAAAAGAGACAAAACTTCAGCAACTTCCAAAATTGCAATTTTTACCCACCCCTGGTTAATCCACTTCTCATGCACCATTTTAGCCAAAATCATTTTTGGGCCAGATACTTACCGAGAGGGTTCCATCTTCGCAGGGACTAACGTCTGGGTGATTTGCTATTGATTTCTGTGAAAAAGAGACAAAACTTCAGCAACTTCCAAAATTGCAATTTTTACCCACCCCTGGTTAATCCACTTCTCATGCACCATTTTAGCCAAAATCATTTTTGGGCCAGATACTTACCGAGAGGGTTCCATCTTCGCAGGGACTAACGTCTGGGTGATTTGCTATTGATTTCTGTGAAAAAGAGACAAAACTTCAGCAACTTCCAAAATTGCAATTTTTACCCACCCCTGGTTAATCCACTTCTCATGCACCATTTTAGCCAAAATCATTTTTGGGCCAGATACTTACCGAGAGGGTTCCATCTTCGCAGGGACCAACGTCTGGGTGATTTGCTATTGATTTCTGTGAAAAAGAGACAAAACTTCAGCAACTTCCAAAATTGCAATTTTTACCCACCCCTGGTTAATCCACTTCTCATGCACCATTTTAGCCAAAATCATTTTTGGGCCAGATACTTACCGAGAGGGTTCCATCTTCGCAGGGACCAACGTCTGGGTGATTTGCTATTGATTTCTGTGA
This sequence comes from Anthopleura sola, assembly GCA_023349425.1. Taxonomy (NCBI): domain Eukaryota; kingdom Metazoa; phylum Cnidaria; class Anthozoa; order Actiniaria; family Actiniidae; genus Anthopleura; species Anthopleura sola. The sequence continues at coordinate 23,750,648 of JALHLI010000001.1, forward strand.
AAAAGAGACAAAACTTCAGCAACTTCCAAAATTGCAATTTTTACCCACCCCTGGTTAATCCACTTCTCATGCACCATTTTAGCCAAAATCATTTTTGGGCCAGATACTTACCGAGAGGGTTCCATCTTCGCAGGGACTAACGTCTGGGTGATTTGCTATTGATTTCTGTGAAAAAGAGACAAAACTTCAGCAACTTCCAAAATTGCAATTTTTACCCACCCCTGGTTAATCCACTTCTCATGCACCATTTTAGCCAAAATCATTTTTGGGCCAGATACTTACCGAGAGGGTTCCATCTTCGCAGGGACTAACGTCTGGGTGATTTGCTATTGATTTCTGTGAAAAAGAGACAAAACTTCAGCAACTTCCAAAATTGCAATTTTTACCCACCCCTGGTTAATCCACTTCTCATGCACCATTTTAGCCAAAATCATTTTTGGGCCAGATACTTACCGAGAGGGTTCCATCTTCGCAGGGACTAACGTCTGGGTGATTTGCTATTGATTTCTGTGAAAAAGAGACAAAACTTCAGCAACTTCCAAAATTGCAATTTTTACCCACCCCTGGTTAATCCACTTCTCATGCACCATTTTAGCCAAAATCATTTTTGGGCCAGATACTTACCGAGAGGGTTCCATCTTCGCAGGGACTAACGTCTGGGTGATTTGCTATTGATTTCTGTGAAAAAGAGACAAAACTTCAGCAACTTCCAAAATTGCAATTTTTACCCACCCCTGGTTAATCCACTTCTCATGCACCATTTTAGCCAAAATCATTTTTGGGCCAGATACTTACCGAGAGGGTTCCATCTTCGCAGGGACCAACGTCTGGGTGATTTGCTATTGATTTCTGTGAAAAAGAGACAAAACTTCAGCAACTTCCAAAATTGCAATTTTTACCCACCCCTGGTTAATCCACTTCTCATGCACCATTTTAGCCAAAATCATTTTTGGGCCAGATACTTACCGAGAGGGTTCCATCTTCGCAGGGACTAACGTCTGGGTGATTTGCTATTGATTTCTGTGAAAAAGAGACAAAACTTCAGCAACTTCCAAAATTGCAATTTTTACCCACCCCTGGTTAATCCACTTCTCATGCACCATTTTAGCCAAAATCATTTTTGGGCCAGATACTTACCGAGAGGGTTCCATCTTCGCAGGGACCAACGTCTGGGTGATTTGCTATTGATTTCTGTGAAAAAGAGACAAAACTTCAGCAACTTCCAAAATTGCAATTTTTACCCACCCCTGGTTAATCCACTTCTCATGCACCATTTTAGCCAAAATCATTTTTGGGCCAGATACTTACCGAGAGGGTTCCATCTTCGCAGGGACTAACGTCTGGGTGATTTGCTATTGATTTCTGTGAAAAAGAGACAAAACTTCAGCAACTTCCAAAATTGCAATTTTTACCCACCCCTGGTTAATCCACTTCTCATGCACCATTTTAGCCAAAATCATTTTTGGGCCAGATACTTACCGAGAGGGTTCCATCTTCGCAGGGACTAACATCTGGGTGATTTGCTATTGATTTCTGTGAAAAAGAGACAAAACTTCAGCAACTTCCAAAATTGCAATTTTTACCCACCCCTGGTTAATCCACTGTTGTTGCACTATTTTAGCCAAAATCATTTTTGGGCCAGATACTTACCGAGAGGGTTCCATCTTCGCAGGGACTAACATCTGGGTGATTTGCTATTGATTTCTGTGAAAAAGAGACAAAACTTCAGCAACTTCCAAAATTGCAATTTTTACCCACCCCTGGTTAATCCACTGTTGTTGCACTATTTTAGCCAAAATCATTTTTGGGCCAGATACTTACCGAGAGGGTTCCATCTTCGCAGGGACTAACATCTGGGTGATTTGCTATTGATTTCTGTGAAAAAGAGACAAAACTTCAGCAACTTCCAAAATTGCAATTTTTACCCACCCCTGGTTAATCCACTGTTGTTGCACTATTTTAGCCAAAATCATTTTTGGGCCAGATACTTACCGAGAGGGTTCCATCTTCGCAGGGACTAACATCTGGGTGATTTGCTATTGATTTCTGTGAAAAAGAGACAAAACTTCAGCAACTTCCAAAATTGCAATTTTTACCCAGCCCTGGTTAATCCACTTCTCATGCACCATTTTAGCCAAAATCATTTTTGGGCCAGATACTTACCGAGAGGGTTCCATCTTCGCAGGGACTAACGTCTGGGTGATTTGCTATTGATTTCTGTGAAAAAGAGACAAAACTTCAGCAACTTCCAAAATTGCAATTTTTACCCACCCCTGGTTAATCCACTTCTCATGCACCATTTTAGCCAAAATCATTTTTGGGCCAGATACTTACCGAGAGGGTTCCATCTTCGCAGGGACTAACGTCTGGGTGATTTGCTATTGATTTCTGTGAAAAAGAGACAAAACTTCAGCAACTTCCAAAATTGCAATTTTTACCCACCCCTGGTTAATCCACTTCTCATGCACCATTTTAGCCAAAATCATTTTTGGGCCAGATACTTACCGAGAGGGTTCCATCTTCGCAGGGACTAACGTCTGGGTGATTTGCTATTGATTTCTGTGAAAAAGAGACAAAACTTCAGCAACTTCCAAAATTGCAATTTTTACCCACCCCTGGTTAATCCACTTCTCATGCACCATTTTAGCCAAAATCATTTTTGGGCCAGATACTTACCGAGAGGGTTCCATCTTCGCAGGGACTAACGTCTGGGTGATTTGCTATTGATTTCTGTGAAAAAGAGACAAAACTTCAGCAACTTCCAAAATTGCAATTTTTACCCACCCCTGGTTAATCCACTTCTCATGCACCATTTTAGCCAAAATCATTTTTGGGCCAGATACTTACCGAGAGGGTTCCATCTTCGCAGGGACTAACGTCTGGGTGATTTGCTATTGATTTCTGTGAAAAAGAGACAAAACTTCAGCAACTTCCAAAATTGCAATTTTTACCCACCCCTGGTTAATCCACTTCTCATGCACCATTTTAGCCAAAATCATTTTTGGGCCAGATACTTACCGAGAGGGTTCCATCTTCGCAGGGACCAACGTCTGGGTGATTTGCTATTGATTTCTGTGAAAAAGAGACAAAACTTCAGCAACTTCCAAAATTGCAATTTTTACCCACCCCTGGTTAATCCACTTCTCATGCACCATTTTAGCCAAAATCATTTTTGGGCCAGATACTTACCGAGAGGGTTCCATCTTCGCAGGGACCAACGTCTGGGTGATTTGCTATTGATTTCTGTGAAAAAGAGACAAAACTTCAGCAACTTCCAAAATTGCAATTTTTACCCACCCCTGGTTAATCCACTTCTCATGCACCATTTTAGCCAAAATCATTTTTGGGCCAGATACTTACCGAGAGGGTTCCATCTTCGCAGGGACTAACGTCTGGGTGATTTGCTATTGATTTCTGTGAAAAAGAGACAAAACTTCAGCAACTTCCAAAATTGCAATTTTTACCCACCCCTGGTTAATCCACTTCTCATGCACCATTTTAGCCAAAATCATTTTTGGGCCAGATACTTACCGAGAGGGTTCCATCTTCGCAGGGACTAACGTCTGGGTGATTTGCTATTGATTTCTGTGAAAAAGAGACAAAACTTCAGCAACTTCCAAAATTGCAATTTTTACCCACCCCTGGTTAATCCACTTCTCATGCACCATTTTAGCCAAAATCATTTTTGGGCCAGATACTTACCGAGAGGGTTCCATCTTCGCAGGGACTAACGTCTGGGTGATTTGCTATTGATTTCTGTGAAAAAGAGACAAAACTTCAGCAACTTCCAAAATTGCAATTTTTACCCACCCCTGGTTAATCCACTTCTCATGCACCATTTTAGCCAAAATCATTTTTGGGCCAGATACTTACCGAGAGGGTTCCATCTTCGCAGGGACTAACGTCTGGGTGATTTGCTATTGATTTCTGTGAAAAAGAGACAGAACTTCAGCAACTTCCAAAATTGCAATTTTTACCCACCCCTGGTTAATCCACTTCTCATGCACCATTTTAGCCAAAATCATTTTTGGGCCAGATACTTACCGAGAGGGTTCCATCTTCGCAGGGACTAACGTCTGGGTGATTTGCTATTGATTTCTGTGAAAAAGAGACAAAACTTCAGCAACTTCCAAAATTGCAATTTTTACCCACCCCTGGTTAATCCACTTCTCATGCACCATTTTAGCCAAAATCATTTTTGGGCCAGATACTTACCGAGAGGGTTCCATCTTCGCAGGGACTAACATCTGGGTGATTTGCTATTGATTTCTGTGAAAAAGAGACAAAACTTCAGCAACTTCCAAAATTGCAATTTTTACCCACCCCTGGTTAATCCACTGTTGTTGCACTATTTTAGCCAAAATCATTTTTGGGCCAGATACTTACCGAGAGGGTTCCATCTTCGCAGGGACTAACATCTGGGTGATTTGCTATTGATTTCTGTGAAAAAGAGACAAAACTTCAGCAACTTCCAAAATTGCAATTTTTACCCACCCCTGGTTAATCCACTGTTGTTGCACTATTTTAGCCAAAATCATTTTTGGGCCAGATACTTACCGAGAGGGTTCCATCTTCGCAGGGACTAACATCTGGGTGATTTGCTATTGATTTCTGTGAAAAAGAGACAAAACTTCAGCAACTTCCAAAATTGCAATTTTTACCCACCCCTGGTTAATCCACTGTTGTTGCACTATTTTAGCCAAAATCATTTTTGGGCCAGATACTTACCGAGAGGGTTCCATCTTCGCAGGGACTAACATCTGGGTGATTTGCTATTGATTTCTGTGAAAAAGAGACAAAACTTCAGCAACTTCCAAAATTGCAATTTTTACCCAGCCCTGGTTAATCCACTTCTCATGCACCATTTTAGCCAAAATCATTTTTGGGCCAGATACTTACCGAGAGGGTTCCATCTTCGCAGGGACTAACGTCTGGGTGATTTGCTATTGATTTCTGTGAAAAAGAGACAAAACTTCAGCAACTTCCAAAATTGCAATTTTTACCCACCCCTGGTTAATCCACTTCTCATGCACCATTTTAGCCAAAATCATTTTTGGGCCAGATACTTACCGAGAGGGTTCCATCTTCGCAGGGACTAACGTCTGGGTGATTTGCTATTGATTTCTGTGAAAAAGAGACAAAACTTCAGCAACTTCCAAAATTGCAATTTTTACCCACCCCTGGTTAATCCACTTCTCATGCACCATTTTAGCCAAAATCATTTTTGGGCCAGATACTTACCGAGAGGGTTCCATCTTCGCAGGGACTAACGTCTGGGTGATTTGCTATTGATTTCTGTGAAAAAGAGACAAAACTTCAGCAACTTCCAAAATTGCAATTTTTACCCACCCCTGGTTAATCCACTTCTCATGCACCATTTTAGCCAAAATCATTTTTGGGCCAGATACTTACCGAGAGGGTTCCATCTTCGCAGGGACTAACGTCTGGGTGATTTGCTATTGATTTCTGTGAAAAAGAGACAAAACTTCAGCAACTTCCAAAATTGCAATTTTTACCCACCCCTGGTTAATCCACTTCTCATGCACCATTTTAGCCAAAATCATTTTTGGGCCAGATACTTACCGAGAGGGTTCCATCTTCGCAGGGACTAACGTCTGGGTGATTTGCTATTGATTTCTGTGAAAAAGAGACAAAACTTCAGCAACTTCCAAAATTGCAATTTTTACCCACCCCTGGTTAATCCACTTCTCATGCACCATTTTAGCCAAAATCATTTTTGGGCCAGATACTTACCGAGAGGGTTCAATCTTCGCAGGGACCAACGTCTGGGTGATTTGCTATTGATTTCTGTGAAAAAGAGACAAAACTTCAGCAACTTCCAAAATTGCAATTTTTACCCACCCCTGGTTAATCCACTTCTCATGCACCATTTTAGCCAAAATCATTTTTGGGCCAGATACTTACCGAGAGGGTTCCATCTTCGCAGGGACTAACGTCTGGGTGATTTGCTATTGATTTCTGTGAAAAAGAGACAAAACTTCAGCAACTTCCAAAATTGCAATTTTTACCCACCCCTGGTTAATCCACTTCTCATGCACCATTTTAGCCAAAATCATTTTTGGGCCAGATACTTACCGAGAGGGTTCCATCTTCGCAGGGACTAACGTCTGGGTGATTTGCTATTGATTTCTGTGAAAAAGAGACAAAACTTCAGCAACTTCCAAAATTGCAATTTTTACCCACCCCTGGTTAATCCACTTCTCATGCACCATTTTAGCCAAAATCATTTTTGGGCCAGATACTTACCGAGAGGGTTCCATCTTCGCAGGGACTAACGTCTGGGTGATTTGCTATTGATTTCTGTGAAAAAGAGACAAAACTTCAGCAACTTCCAAAATTGCAATTTTTACCCACCCCTGGTTAATCCACTTCTCATGCACCATTTTAGCCAAAATCATTTTTGGGCCAGATACTTACCGAGAGGGTTCCATCTTCGCAGGGACTAACGTCTGGGTGATTTGCTATTGATTTCTGTGAAAAAGAGACAGAACTTCAGCAACTTCCAAAATTGCAATTTTTACCCACCCCTGGTTAATCCACTTCTCATGCACCATTTTAGCCAAAATCATTTTTGGGCCAGATACTTACCGAGAGGGTTCCATCTTCGCAGGGACTAACGTCTGGGTGATTTGCTATTGATTTCTGTGAAAAAGAGACAAAACTTCAGCAACTTCCAAAATTGCAATTTTTACCCACCCCTGGTTAATCCACTGTTGTTGCACTATTTTAGCCAAAATCATTTTTGGGCCAGATACTTACCGAGAGGGTTCCATCTTCGCAGGGACTAACATCTGGGTGATTTGCTATTGATTTCTGTGAAAAAGAGACAAAACTTCAGCAACTTCCAAAATTGCAATTTTTACCCACCCCTGGTTAATCCACTGTTGTTGCACTATTTTAGCCAAAATCATTTTTGGGCCAGATACTCACCGAGAGGGTTCCATCTTCGCAGGGACTAACATCTGGGTGATTTGCTATTGATTTCTGTGAAAAAGAGACAAAACTTCAGCAACTTCCAAAATTGCAATTTTTACCCACCCCTGGTTAATCCACTGTTGTTGCACTATTTTAGCCAAAATCATTTTTGGGCCAGATACTTACCGAGAGGGTTCCATCTTCGCAGGGACTAACATCTGGGTGATTTGCTATTGATTTCTGTGAAAAAGAGACAAAACTTCAGCAACTTCCAAAATTGCAATTTTTACCCACCCCTGGTTAATCCACTGTTGTTGCACTATTTTAGCCAAAATCATTTTTGGGCCAGATACTTACCGAGAGGGTTCCATCTTCGCAGGGACTAACATCTGGGTGATTTGCTATTGATTTCTGTGAAAAAGAGACAAAACTTCAGCAACTTCCAAAATTGCAATTTTTACCCACCCCTGGTTAATCCACTGTTGTTGCACTATTTTAGCCAAAATCATTTTTGGGCCAGATACTTACCGAGAGGGTTCCATCTTCGCAGGGACTAACATCTGGGTGATTTGCTATTGATTTCTGTGAAAAAGAGACAAAACTTCAGCAACTTCCAAAATTGCAATTTTTACCCACCCCTGGTTAATCCACTGTTGTTGCACTATTTTAGCCAAAATCATTTTTGGGCCAGATACTTACCGAGAGGGTTCCATCTTCGCAGGGACTAACATCTGGGTGATTTGCTATTGATTTCTGTGAAAAAGAGACAAAACTTCAGCAACTTCCAAAATTGCAATTTTTACCCACCCCTGGTTAATCCACTGTTGTTGCACTATTTTAGCCAAAATCATTTTTGGGCCAGATACTTACCGAGAGGGTTCCATCTTCGCAGGGACTAACATCTGGGTGATTTGCTATTGATTTCTGTGAAAAAGAGACAAAACTTCAGCAACTTCCAAAATTGCAATTTTTACCCACCCCTGGTTAATCCACTGTTGTTGCACTATTTTAGCCAAAATCATTTTTGGGCCAGATACTTACCGAGAGGGTTCCATCTTCGCAGGGACTAACATCTGGGTGATTTGCTATTGATTTCTGTGAAAAAGAGACAAAACTTCAGCAACTTCCAAAATTGCAATTTTTACCCACCCCTGGTTAATCCACTGTTGTTGCACTATTTTAGCCAAAATCATTTTTGGGCCAGATACTTACCGAGAGGGTTCCATCTTCGCAGGGACTAACATCTGGGTGATTTGCTATTGATTTCTGTGAAAAAGAGACAAAACTTCAGCAACTTCCAAAATTGCAATTTTTACCCACCCCTGGTTAATCCACTGTTGTTGCACTATTTTAGCCAAAATCATTTTTGGGCCAGATACTCACCGAGAGGGTTCCATCTTCGCAGGGACTAACATCTGGGTGATTTGCTATTGATTTCTGTGAAAAAGAGACAAAACTTCAGCAACTTCCAAAATTGCAATTTTTACCCACCCCTGGTTAATCCACTGTTGTTGCACTATTTTAGCCAAAATCATTTTTGGGCCAGATACTTACCGAGAGGGTTCCATCTTCGCAGGGACTAACATCTGGGTGATTTGCTATTGATTTCTGTGAAAAAGAGACAAAACTTCAGCAACTTCCAAAATTGCAATTTTTACCCACCCCTGGTTAATCCACTGTTGTTGCACTATTTTAGCCAAAATCATTTTTGGGCCAGATACTTACCGAGAGGGTTCCATCTTCGCAGGGACTAACATCTGGGTGATTTGCTATTGATTTCTGTGAAAAAGAGACAAAACTTCAGCAACTTCCAAAATTGCAATTTTTACCCACCCCTGGTTAATCCACTGTTGTTGCACTATTTTAGCCAAAATCATTTTTGGGCCAGATACTTACCGAGAGGGTTCCATCTTCGCAGGGACTAACATCTGGGTGATTTGCTATTGATTTCTGTGAAAAAGAGACAAAACTTCAGCAACTTCCAAAATTGCAATTTTTACCCACCCCTGGTTAATCCACTGTTGTTGCACTATTTTAGCCAAAATCATTTTTGGGCCAGATACTTACCGAGAGGGTTCCATCTTCGCAGGGACTAACATCTGGGTGATTTGCTATTGATTTCTGTGAAAAAGAGACAAAACTTCAGCAACTTCCAAAATTGCAATTTTTACCCACCCCTGGTTAATCCACTGTTGTTGCACTATTTTAGCCAAAATCATTTTTGGGCCAGATACTCACCGAGAGGGTTCCATCTTCGCAGGGACTAACATCTGGGTGATTTGCTATTGATTTCTGTGAAAAAGAGACAAAACTTCAGCAACTTCCAAAATTGCAATTTTTACCCACCCCTGGTTAATCCACTGTTGTTGCACTATTTTAGCCAAAATCATTTTTGGGCCAGATACTTACCGAGAGGGTTCCATCTTCGCAGGGACTAACATCTGGGTGATTTGCTATTGATTTCTGTGAAAAAGAGACAAAACTTCAGCAACTTCCAAAATTGCAATTTTTACCCACCCCTGGTTAATCCACTGTTGTTGCACTATTTTAGCCAAAATCATTTTTGGGCCAGATACTTACCGAGAGGGTTCCATCTTCGCAGGGACTAACATCTGGGTGATTTGCTATTGATTTCTGTGAAAAAGAGACAAAACTTCAGCAACTTCCAAAATTGCAATTTTTACCCACCCCTGGTTAATCCACTGTTGTTGCACTATTTTAGCCAAAATCATTTTTGGGCCAGATACTCACCGAGAGGGTTCCATCTTCGCAGGGACTAACATCTGGGTGATTTGCTATTGATTTCTGTGAAAAAGAGACAAAACTTCAGCAACTTCCAAAATTGCAATTTTTACCCACCCCTGGTTAATCCACTGTTGTTGCACTATTTTAGCCAAAATCATTTTTGGGCCAGATACTTACCGAGAGGGTTCCATCTTCGCAGGGACTAACATCTGGGTGATTTGCTATTGATTTCTGTGAAAAAGAGACAAAACTTCAGCAACTTCCAAAATTGCAATTTTTACCCACCCCTGGTTAATCCACTGTTGTTGCACTATTTTAGCCAAAATCATTTTTGGGCCAGATACTTACCGAGAGGGTTCCATCTTCGCAGGGACTAACATCTGGGTGATTTGCTATTGATTTCTGTGAAAAAGAGACAAAACTTCAGCAACTTCCAAAATTGCAATTTTTACCCACCCCTGGTTAATCCACTGTTGTTGCACTATTTTAGCCAAAATCATTTTTGGGCCAGATACTTACCGAGAGGGTTCCATCTTCGCAGGGACTAACATCTGGGTGATTTGCTATTGATTTCTGTGAAAAAGAGACAAAACTTCAGCAACTTCCAAAATTGCAATTTTTACCCACCCCTGGTTAATCCACTGTTGTTGCACTATTTTAGCCAAAATCATTTTTGGGCCAGATACTTACCGAGAGGGTTCCATCTTCGCAGGGACTAACATCTGGGTGATTTGCTATTGATTTCTGTGAAAAAGAGACAAAACTTCAGCAACTTCCAAAATTGCAATTTTTACCCACCCCTGGTTAATCCACTGTTGTTGCACTATTTTAGCCAAAATCATTTTTGGGCCAGATACTCACCGAGAGGGTTCCATCTTCGCAGGGACTAACATCTGGGTGATTTGCTATTGATTTCTGTGAAAAAGAGACAAAACTTCAGCAACTTCCAAAATTGCAATTTTTACCCACCCCTGGTTAATCCACTGTTGTTGCACTATTTTAGCCAAAATCATTTTTGGGCCAGATACTTACCGAGAGGGTTCCATCTTCGCAGGGACTAACATCTGGGTGATTTGCTATTGATTTCTGTGAAAAAGAGACAAAACTTCAGCAACTTCCAAAATTGCAATTTTTACCCACCCCTGGTTAATCCACTGTTGTTGCACTATTTTAGCCAAAATCATTTTTGGGCCAGATACTTACCGAGAGGGTTCCATCTTCGCAGGGACTAACATCTGGGTGATTTGCTATTGATTTCTGTGAAAAAGAGACAAAACTTCAGCAACTTCCAAAATTGCAATTTTTACCCACCCCTGGTTAATCCACTGTTGTTGCACTATTTTAGCCAAAATCATTTTTGGGCCAGATACTTACCGAGAGGGTTCCATCTTCGCAGGGACTAACATCTGGGTGATTTGCTATTGATTTCTGTGAAAAAGAGACAAAACTTCAGCAACTTCCAAAATTGCAATTTTTACCCACCCCTGGTTAATCCACTGTTGTTGCACTATTTTAGCCAAAATCATTTTTGGGCCAGATACTTACCGAGAGGGTTCCATCTTCGCAGGGACTAACATCTGGGTGATTTGCTATTGATTTCTGTGAAAAAGAGACAAAACTTCAGCAACTTCCAAAATTGCAATTTTTACCCACCCCTGGTTAATCCACTGTTGTTGCACTATTTTAGCCAAAATCATTTTTGGGCCAGATACTTACCGAGAGGGTTCCATCTTCGCAGGGACTAACATCTGGGTGATTTGCTATTGATTTCTGTGAAAAAGAGACAAAACTTCAGCAACTTCCAAAATTGCAATTTTTACCCACCCCTGGTTAATCCACTGTTGTTGCACTATTTTAGCCAAAATCATTTTTGGGCCAGATACTCACCGAGAGGGTTCCATCTTCGCAGGGACTAACATCTGGGTGATTTGCTATTGATTTCTGTGAAAAAGAGACAAAACTTCAGCAACTTCCAAAATTGCAATTTTTACCCACCCCTGGTTAATCCACTGTTGTTGCACTATTTTAGCCAAAATCATTTTTGGGCCAGATACTTACCGAGAGGGTTCCATCTTCGCAGGGACTAACATCTGGGTGATTTGCTATTGATTTCTGTGAAAAAGAGACAAAACTTCAGCAACTTCCAAAATTGCAATTTTTACCCACCCCTGGTTAATCCACTGTTGTTGCACTATTTTAGCCAAAATCATTTTTGGGCCAGATACTTACCGAGAGGGTTCCATCTTCGCAGGGACTAACATCTGGGTGATTTGCTATTGATTTCTGTGAAAAAGAGACAAAACTTCAGCAACTTCCAAAATTGCAATTTTTACCCACCCCTGGTTAATCCACTGTTGTTGCACTATTTTAGCCAAAATCATTTTTGGGCCAGATACTCACCGAGAGGGTTCCATCTTCGCAGGGACTAACATCTGGGTGATTTGCTATTGATTTCTGTGAAAAAGAGACAAAACTTCAGCAACTTCCAAAATTGCAATTTTTACCCACCCCTGGTTAATCCACTGTTGTTGCACTATTTTAGCCAAAATCATTTTTGGGCCAGATACTTACCGAGAGGGTTCCATCTTCGCAGGGACTAACATCTGGGTGATTTGCTATTGATTTCTGTGAAAAAGAGACAAAACTTCAGCAACTTCCAAAATTGCAATTTTTACCCACCCCTGGTTAATCCACTGTTGTTGCACTATTTTAGCCAAAATCATTTTTGGGCCAGATACTTACCGAGAGGGTTCCATCTTCGCAGGGACTAACATCTGGGTGATTTGCTATTGATTTCTGTGAAAAAGAGACAAAACTTCAGCAACTTCCAAAATTGCAATTTTTACCCACCCCTGGTTAATCCACTGTTGTTGCACTATTTTAGCCAAAATCATTTTTGGGCCAGATACTCACCGAGAGGGTTCCATCTTCGCAGGGACTAACATCTGGGTGATTTGCTATTGATTTCTGTGAAAAAGAGACAAAACTTCAGCAACTTCCAAAATTGCAATTTTTACCCACCCCTGGTTAATCCACTGTTGTTGCACTATTTTAGCCAAAATCATTTTTGGGCCAGATACTTACCGAGAGGGTTCCATCTTCGCAGGGACTAACATCTGGGTGATTTGCTATTGATTTCTGTGAAAAAGAGACAAAACTTCAGCAACTTCCAAAATTGCAATTTTTACCCACCCCTGGTTAATCCACTGTTGTTGCACTATTTTAGCCAAAATCATTTTTGGGCCAGATACTCACCGAGAGGGTTCCATCTTCGCAGGGACTAACATCTGGGTGATTTGCTATTGATTTCTGTGAAAAAGAGACAAAACTTCAGCAACTTCCAAAATTGCAATTTTTACCCACCCCTGGTTAATCCACTGTTGTTGCACTATTTTAGCCAAAATCATTTTTGGGCCAGATACTCACCGAGAGGGTTCCATCTTCGCAGGGACTAACATCTGGGTGATTTGCTATTGATTTCTGTGAAAAAGAGACAAAACTTCAGCAACTTCCAAAATTGCAATTTTTACCCACCCCTGGTTAATCCACTGTTGTTGCACTATTTTAGCCAAAATCATTTTTGGGCCAGATACTCACCGAGAGGGTTCCATCTTCGCAGGGACTAACATCTGGGTGATTTGCTATTGATTTCTGTGAAAAAGAGACAAAACTTCAGCAACTTCCAAAATTGCAATTTTTACCCACCCCTGGTTAATCCACTGTTGTTGCACTATTTTAGCCAAAATCATTTTTGGGCCAGATACTCACCGAGAGGGTTCCATCTTCGCAGGGACTAACATCTGGGTGATTTGCTATTGATTTCTGTGAAAAAGAGACAAAACTTCAGCAACTTCCAAAATTGCAATTTTTACCCACCCCTGGTTAATCCACTGTTGTTGCACTATTTTAGCCAAAATCATTTTTGGGCCAGATACTTACCGAGAGGGTTCCATCTTCGCAGGGACTAACATCTGGGTGATTTGCTATTGATTTCTGTGAAAAAGAGACAAAACTTCAGCAACTTCCAAAATTGCAATTTTTACCCACCCCTGGTTAATCCACTGTTGTTGCACTATTTTAGCCAAAATCATTTTTGGGCCAGATACTTACCGAGAGGGTTCCATCTTCGCAGGGACTAACATCTGGGTGATTTGCTATTGATTTCTGTGAAAAAGAGACAAAACTTCAGCAACTTCCAAAATTGCAATTTTTACCCACCCCTGGTTAATCCACTGTTGTTGCACTATTTTAGCCAAAATCATTTTTGGGCCAGATACTTACCGAGAGGGTTCCATCTTCGCAGGGACTAACATCTGGGTGATTTGCTATTGATTTCTGTGAAAAAGAGACAAAACTTCAGCAACTTCCAAAATTGCAATTTTTACCCACCCCTGGTTAATCCACTGTTGTTGCACTATTTTAGCCAAAATCATTTTTGGGCCAGATACTTACCGAGAGGGTTCCATCTTCGCAGGGACTAACATCTGGGTGATTTGCTATTGATTTCTGTGAAAAAGAGACAAAACTTCAGCAACTTCCAAAATTGCAATTTTTACCCACCCCTGGTTAATCCACTGTTGTTGCACTATTTTAGCCAAAATCATTTTTGGGCCAGATACTTACCGAGAGGGTTCCATCTTCGCAGGGACTAACATCTGGGTGATTTGCTATTGATTTCTGTGAAAAAGAGACAAAACTTCAGCAACTTCCAAAATTGCAATTTTTACCCACCCCTGGTTAATCCACTGTTGTTGCACTATTTTAGCCAAAATCATTTTTGGGCCAGATACTTACCGAGAGGGTTCCATCTTCGCAGGGACTAACATCTGGGTGATTTGCTATTGATTTCTGTGAAAAAGAGACAAAACTTCAGCAACTTCCAAAATTGCAATTTTTACCCACCCCTGGTTAATCCACTGTTGTTGCACTATTTTAGCCAAAATCATTTTTGGGCCAGATACTTACCGAGAGGGTTCCATCTTCGCAGGGACTAACATCTGGGTGATTTGCTATTGATTTCTGTGAAAAAGAGACAAAACTTCAGCAACTTCCAAAATTGCAGTTTTTACCCACCCCTGGTTAATCCACTGTTGTTGCACTATTTTAGCCAAAATCATTTTTGGGCCAGATACTCACCGAGAGGGTTCCATCTTCGCAGGGACTAACATCTGGGTGATTTGCTATTGATTTCTGTGAAAAAGAGACAAAACTTCAGCAACTTCCAAAATTGCAATTTTTACCCACCCCTGGTTAATCCACTGTTGTTGCACTATTTTAGCCAAAATCATTTTTGGGCCAGATACTTACCGAGAGGGTTCCATCTTCGCAGGGACTAACATCTGGGTGATTTGCTATTGATTTCTGTGAAAAAGAGACAAAACTTCAGCAACTTCCAAAATTGCAATTTTTACCCACCCCTGGTTAATCCACTGTTGTTGCACTATTTTAGCCAAAATCATTTTTGGGCCAGATACTTACCGAGAGGGTTCCATCTTCGCAGGGACTAACATCTGGGTGATTTGCTATTGATTTCTGTGAAAAAGAGACAAAACTTCAGCAACTTCCAAAATTGCAATTTTTACCCACCCCTGGTTAATCCACTGTTGTTGCACTATTTTAGCCAAAATCATTTTTGGGCCAGATACTCACCGAGAGGGTTCCATCTTCGCAGGGACTAAC